>JACTAT010000058.1:38903-166404 GCA_014526335.1 Chrysaora quinquecirrha | reverse complement strand
TGTTTGATTGTTTTGGCCTGGGCCTAACAAACAATGTTTGATCTTTTGGGCAGAGCCTTATATGTTTGACAAGTACTTTCAAATCTTTGACAAACAATGTTTGATCGTTTTGACAAAGGTAGGCCTAACAAAAGATGATTGATCGTTTGGCCAGGGCCTTATATGTTTGATAAGTAATTTCAAATGTTTGACAAACAATGCTTGATTGTTTTGGTCTGGGCATATTAAACAATGTTTGATCGTTTGGCCAGGGCCTTATTTGTTTGACAAGTAATTTCAAATGTTTGACAAACAATGTTTAATCGTTTGGATAGGGCCTTAGTAAATTTTAAATGTTTGACAAACAATGTTTGATCATTTGGCCAGGGCCTTATATGTTTGATAAGTAATTTCAAATGTTTGACAAACAATGTTTGATCGTTTTGACAAAGGCAGACCTAACAAATAATGTTTGATCGTTTGGTTAGGGCCTAGGGAAGGGCTAACTTACTTGTTGATAACACTTGCACAAATCAAAAGATCTGACAGCAAGAACAATCTTCGAAGTTTTGTCTTAACAACTTGACCATCAACTACTTTCTGCAAAATAAACAACGAAAGCAGATCTAAGTTTCGAGTTTCTGTTTCTATAGTAAACAGTTTACTATACAGAACTGTTTGTGATTAAGTATGTATGTATGTATCTATATAAGTCCGCTTATACATTATTAAGGCCCATTTCCACTTCATTCGCATTCGCTGTTCGCGAGCGAATTTGCAGCAGTTGGCCGCTCGCTTGAGAACAGAATACAGCCTTAGTGATCAATTTTAGGCGATAAAAAGTAAAAATGTTGCGAAAGCCTTAGCTTGACTTGCAGCGGAAATCAAAATCGCTTCGTGTTCGCCATTTTTTGATGGCTAGCGAACAGCGAATGCGAACGAAGTGGAAATGAGCCTTTACCCCGCCACAAAGAAACTGACTGCGTAAGAAACTGCAGCCTGTCAGATAGCAAAATATATGCCTATTTGAACATATTTGTCATGAATGGTGAACACTAGGATAATTTTTTCCGCAAATGGCATACCACAATAGATGGGATTCGAGTCTGGACTGCATGACCAGAGAGTCAACAACGTTTCCACTGAGCTATAGAGCTCAAAGAGTAACTCTTTGAATCATACAGCCCGATGTTCTCCTCCCGTTTGACGTTTGGCGTTTCGGCTATGTTAAGCCTTCTTTAGTATCATACATATTGTACATATTTGTCTTAGGTAATGATGATGATGATGATGATGATGATGATGATGATGATGATGATGATGATGATGATGATGATGATGATAATGATGATAGGTATTGGAAGGTATCAGAATCTTCCAGAGTTTACGAATGAGGAGCTACGCATGGATTTCTATCCACTGTATTGCCCGAATCGTTTCTCGGAGAAGCTGGGCCTTTCACAACAGAGCTTTTGAAAAGTACAACCCGACATCGGTGTGTACCAAGACTAGTATCTAATAAAAAGATTGCATATATCAAATTGCTAGATGTACTCACACATAGCAGCATATTATCATGACGAATATGATAGCGTCTTTGCGAGAACAAGGGCTGCATAAAAACAATAAGCAAAATAGAAATAACTATCATACAAGCACAAGGAATATTTTTAGCTGACGAAGTTCGGAAAAGGTCACAAGAGGGCCTTTTCTAAAAGGGACCTTGAGTGGGTAGACATTCTTAACTGTTTAAAACGATACGCTATTGTACAAGACAATAGCCGACAAGAGGGCAACTGACCCTGCCTAGTCAGTATGTAAAAGAGGCCCTGGGCCATTAATATACGGACCCGAAAAAAATTTAAGGTATAAGGAATAATTCTGGACAAAATAAAGGGTATACGTGATACGATTTTGTGAAATTCTGGGATAAAAGGTAGAACACATTTGCAATGACTTCATATGGAATGCAATGTGGCTTTGAAGTTGTGAATCGAAAGAGCAAGAAGGTCAAATTGGAGTAATTCAAAACCATTTTAGGGGTCAAAAAAAGATAGCTATATTTGGGGTCTCTAGAACACTAGACTCAATATTTGGGGTCCCCAAAACATTAAGATTAATATTTAGGGGTCAGCAAGGAAACAGTGGCATGGACACATCCGTACTGAAAGGTAATGAGTATCCCCTTGGGTGTCTGTCTTCGTAATAGTTTGGGGCGCTCACTTAAATGTTGTCCCCCAAAAAAATCGCATATTTGAGAGGAACGCTCATCGGAGAGGGGGTGTTCGTTAGAGACAATAAGGAATCATGCTATGATTATGCGCAATATTTACCTGTAGCAGTACCACTAGCTGTGGGAACCTTCCAAGCGGCTTCTTGAGTAAATCGTAGAACGTTTGACGACTGTGTGAGCGACTAAGTCGAGCCTAAAGAAGAAAGAAACAGAGATTGTCAACTAGGAAACTAATCTATATATTTTAAATCTACATGGAGTAATTTTCATAAATCATCAAGCAGACTGGCATCTACGAACCCGGTCATGTTACACGACGGACTGGGACTCTTGCTACGAAACAGATGCAGAGGGCGGCCAAGAAACACATGGATGGGAGACATCGCAGCTTAGAAGAAGCGAGGCACGGCGACCTGTGTCGGACTAGCAAGGGACCGTGAGGGCTGGAGAGGAACTTATCAAAGTGCCCCAGCGGCCAGCAGGCTACGGGAGTGACTTGACCTGATCTGGAGTAATGTTTTAGCTGCTATTTGGCTAATTGCAAACTAAAGCATGTCTTTAGGCTCTCAAAACACTACTTTCAAAAGAAGTTACTTCGAGCTAGAATATTAATACAGTAAAAAACCTGCACATAAGAACCTTCATTAATGAAGAACCTACAGCCAGAAATTATATATTTCTTTTCTGTCCAATAAACAAGACCCATTTCAGCATAATATCCAAAGACTTACAGGTTTCAACCAGTGACATAACGCAGTTTAGGCTCCCTTAGTTCAAGAACTAAGGGCCCCGACGAAAAGTTGCCTCGACAAATTTTTCGTATTGTGTGCTTTTTCGCCATAATATGCTAAAAGGCTTCCTAATGCCTTACATTCATAAGCAGTGACGAAACAAAGGACACATAACATGCATCTTCCAGGTTCGAAAGGGCATGTTTTCAAAACTCTTCCCATTACTCGGATCCCACTTCCACCCTAGAGCTCACTTCGTTTTGCCATCCCTGCATAAGGGCCCAAGCTTAATTCCTACGGGCCCGAGCGTCTTCGTAAAGCAACTGCGTTTCAATCCAAACAAGGGGGCTTAAACGCAACTTTTGTGTGAGTTAAACTCCTTCAGGGACTCTAAAAACATTGCATTTGTTACAACGATGAGCAGGGCCTGCGAATGAGCAGGGCCTGCGAAAGGGGATTGGCCATACTTTTTATTCTACCAATTGTAGCCTATTTTAAAGAACATGGACCCTGATTCCTGTATACACCTCATTACATAAGAACCTAAACAGGCTGTGTTCAAAAACTTAGGTTCCCATGTAAGGATTTTTATTAGTAAGGATAGTTATACTTTGACCACCACGAGGGCTGGTACAGATCCATGTCTTTAGACCCTCATTCATTACTTTTCTTCTAAATTAAGTCAAATTAATCCAGATAATGTATAGAAGAAATGAAGTAACACAAAAATGAAGAGCCTTACTTTTAAGAATGAGAGAAAAGCTGGGACAAGACGACAAGTGTCTTTGACAAGTTCCATTGCCTTTGTAAAATTCTTCACGTAATTACTGTACGCCTTTACAACCATCGACTTTGAAAACTGCAAATTAAGAAGTAATCTGAGCATCTGAACATTATTAATATTCACATATTCTACTGGATAAGGCTATATTTTGCTTCATATTTCTGTAAGCTTTCGGCGCTGTTAAGGACAAACTCCACAGGATAGGCCAGAGGATTTGAAGGACATTCTGTCACAGTGGTCAACAGGTGTGACTTTCAGAAGTTCCTGAAACAGATAAGATAAAGGCATTATGCAAATTATATGTGCAATGTTGAGGATTGTGGGATTATGGATATCAAAGTAGAAGTGTTTTGAGGAAAAGTGGGGGATAGTTAATTAAGCCATGGCTAAACTAGGAGACCCGACACACTGTATCATCGCGCATGACACTATCATATTCGGCGTGTCTCCCAGGGTGGCTAACATGCGAGTGACAAGCGAGCATCACGACCACCAAGTCATTTGCATGTCGCGGAGACAAGAAATGTTTCTGGGAGACAACAACAGTGCTTTATCGTGTCCCTTGCTACAAATTTTGTCGCGCGCTACGAAATTTCCAAGGTGGTTTAACTGAAGCCGTGGCTTAACTAGGAGGCATGTCACGCGCGACTTTTCAATTCGGTGTGTCTCCCAGGGTGGCTAAACATGCGAGTGACGAGCGAGCAACATGTCCCCCGAGTCATTTGCATGTCGCGGAGACAAGAAATGTTTCTGTTGTCTCCCAGAAACATTTGCGTGCCTCTTGCTACAAATTTCTTCGCGCTACAAAGTTTCTGACGTGGCTAAACTGGGAGACACCGAAGGGACATCAATGTCGCGCGCGACATGTCTCCTAGTTTAGCCAGGCCTTGCTCTATTGCTCTGAGGAAACGTCGTTGGCTCTCTGATCATGCAGTCCAGGTTCGAATCCCATCTATTGTGGTACGCCACTTGTGGAAAAGCCCAAGGCAGAATATAAACATAGATGAAGATCAAAATGCACCGAATAGAAAAGTGAAGCAGGGTGGTAATTATGTTTAATTTATGTTTATTGATGTAATTATATGCAGTACTTACCTGCAGCAGTACAACCAGTTGTGGGAACCTTCCAAGCGGTTTTTTGAGTAAATCGTAGAAAGTTTGACGACTGTGTGAGCGACTGAGTCGAGCCTGAGGAAAGAAAGTATAAGAGTCACTCTACAGCCACATAGGAAGCTGTGTTTCAAATCTGAAGAAGTCAGTTCATTCAGAAGTTTGTTCACGTCGTTAATCTGCAAGTGTTTTGCTACTCATGTGTATCTTAGATTTTTAGTAGTCTAAATGCACCAGTGGTGTTTTTTTCTTCACGTCTATGTACTAATTACTTTTTACTTCAAAAAATGACCAGCGAACATAGATAAAAATTATTTCCTTTTTCAAAATATTAGAAAATGTCATGTTATAGCCTTATAATTATAAATTATCCTTTATTGATTTTGATCTTGATGTTATTTTCAACCCATGTTTTTTACCTTTATAATCAATATTTCTAGAATTTAATATTTTGTTAGTTTTGTTAGTTTGTTAGTTTTGTAGCGGCCCAAGCTAGATAAGCTCAGCTGTTCTTGGGCCGTGTAGAATACTTTTTATAATTGTAAATTGTATTTCTACGAATAAAAATGAATTGAATTGAATTGAATTTCAGTGAGTCTAAGGCAATCAAACCATGCAGTTCTTCTCTAGAAATTTTGGTGTCTGGTTTTATATGTAAAAGACTGTATAAAAAGGAAATGTGGGGCATTATAAACAAAGAACCTTATCAACCTCGTACCCAGGGCAAATAGAACCTCTCCGTAAACACTGCGCTGCCCATATTTGACCCTGGAACCGGTTTCGCTGTTCTGCATTCTGATTGGCTAAGACCGAACAATAGAAATTTTTGTTGTCCGCATAAATTAGAAAGTCGTCAATGGCGTTCTACCTGGTGAAAGAAATTTCAAAACAAACTGTTGAGGCCCGGGGCTTTTCCGCTCCAAAATGACACAGAAAACAGCTAAAATGTTATTGCTTTTAGCTTGGATAAAAAGAATAGACAGACAAGGAACGATGAAGGCAAATTATAGCTGTAGTTTAACATCTCCACGGCAAAAATACAGAAAGTTTGAAGCAACATACAAACTTGCATTTACCGCGGTAAAATTTTGAGCAGCAAAAGATAAAGCAAAAATAATTTTCAAGAAAGCTGAAATGAACTGAAATAGTTTAAAATTTGCACTTTAGAAAAAAAGGTTGTTTAAATTTGTGTGGCTATAACTTTTTCTCGTTTTTTTGTAACATTTATTTTGTCTCGTATTTTGTTGCACAAAACTTCAAAAGTGGAGAAATCTCATTCACGCTCACGGCTCACGCAACGAAAAGCAAAACTTCTCTGCAGCAAATATGTATGATTCAACTTGAATCTTCAACAAGAAAAAGCTACTGGCTTTGAATAAATTGCTGTCACCTGAAAGGCACAGGAAAACACTGAATTTTGTCAAAACCTTAATTCTTCACGTAACAAAAGTTCATGGCTTTTGTTAAAACTCGGTAAAACTCTCGGTGAAACTTCCAGTATAAACAAACTTGATAACTTCTAACAACAGCAAACGCTTGCTAGCATGGAGTTTTAAGATAGTTCATCAACCTTCAGTCTTCTGATTCCTTTGAAGCATTTATTTTTTCATTTTGTTTGAAATGAATCGTTGAAAGCAAGTGCAACCGAACAAAAACATTTTGCTGCGTCTCAAACTCATTGACGAGTTGAAGAGCTGTGGCCACTGCTGCAATCATTTACATAATTTATGCTAATTATTCCAAGCCAAAAACTGCCAAATTTTGGAAGCCGGTCCCAAGGGTATCTGTTGAGGTTTGAGATAACAACAACAACAACAGATATCCTTGGGAACGACGAATTCTAAAAATTCCTATTTTAGTCTCAAGGAATCGTCCACATTAATTAAATTAGTCATTCAAGAGGAACAGGACGAGATAGTTCAGTCTCTTATGGTGACAGAAATTCAAAAGCTACTTACTGATGCGTAGATGATATCCCCAATTTTGGGGTTCGTTTCCCATTCGGACATGCGTCCGCAAAGAGCCATATTAAACAACTGATGACACTGTTCAACTTCTTGTAAATGTTGGAATATAATTCGGGCACTTTCTTTGCTTATTATTTTCTTATCTTTCAACGGACGCTCGTAGTCCTAAAGGGAGAGAAACATTCAACTTCAGTTAATTAACTGGGCGGAGCTAGCAAGCAAGCAAGTAAGCAAGCATGCAAGCAAGCAAGCAAGCAAGCAAGCATGCAATTAAGCAAGCATGCAATTAAGCACGCAAGCAAGCAAGCAAGCAAGCACGCAAGCAAGCAAGCAAGCGAGCAAGCAAGTAAGCAAGCAAGCAAGCAAGCAAGCAATCTTTATTTGTTAACGCAGGTCAGAAGTTCTGAAGCCATACAGCTGATGTGGACCTGCAGTTTGCGCCATCAGACTGATCTTCTAGAATGATTACCCTGGGTACTCATTTATAGACCTCGGAAGGATGGACAGCTGGGTTGGCTGTAGGCTTGTGAAAATTGGTCCCGAAGAGATTCGAACCCCCAACCGTGAGACGAACGCCTTGACCACTCAGCCACACCACAACAGCTACTTACTACCTTTCTACTGAGAGAAGTACCAAGGCGGCGTCTTATTCATTTAATTCTACTAGGGTTCTACTCTAATGTCCAATTAAAGGGCCCAGCACCATTGACTAAAACATGTGAAAATAAGAGAACATGGCTCAAAGGGACAACTTGAATTATATGATTATAAGGAATTTCCATGAAATCAATGGAAACTACCGCAAGGGTGTATGAGACTCCCAAGGAATGAATTGCCGCTTGACTCGACTTAGCTTGAGCCAAAGAACTTGTAAATTGAGAGGCGAGCGTTCTACCATTAAGCCTCAAGACTGTACCGATAATTCAGTAAAACAATAAGCAAGAGAGAGATACCTGAATAAGAGTATGAAGGGTGACGATGTAATCTTTCTCGTTTTCCAGAATGTATTTAATGATCTGATATCTTTTCACCTGAAAAATTCACAGATAGATTATTTCCTTCATTCCTCAAGTTGATGTCTAAGCTATGATACTGTCTGGACCAACTTTTCATAGTTAACTTAATAAGGGGTGTACTAACGATCTTATTTTCATATCTGATCTGTCGCGCTTAGGGCTCGACAAATAAAAGGCCAGGACCCTTACTGAACGCAGCTTATAAAAGAATAAAATGGAAGATAATCGTTAGACAAATGGGAAAGTCGAACATAATGGATAACTTCCTTCAAGACTGCAGCTATTGGGGAGGGTTGCGGCACCCCTCCTGGCCCCAAGACTGTCGGCAACTAGTCTCTTTCGTGGGCGTTGCCGGAAAATTGAAAAATTAAGGTCCAATTTTAAAATATTACTGTAGAAGGGAAGGTGAAATGGTGTATTTAGCGCCAGTCCCAAGGATCTCAGTTGTAGGTTAACTAACCCAGACCTCGATCCTGGTTGTGACGCTACCGTGGCTGGGCTCGAACACCACGAGTCGGCTGGATTACACCACGACGCCACAGCACCTTCGTAAGCAATAACCTCATTGGAAATTCCTTGCATCGCATCATACTGCAGCAGAACGATGAGAATTCTTCCTTTTACTGAAACCAAAACAATCAAAAATCTGAGGAGAGCTAAAGAGAGTCTTCTACCTGCTCCTCTGTTGCATCAGAATTTAAAATTGGCAGCGAAGGGCGCTGGAACGAACGGCCATCCAACCCGATATCCACGTAATGAATTGAATCTGACAAAAAAGAGAAACAAGAAAATTAAGCCCCGCATCCTCTTATATGTCCATTCTTTCTCAATTGCTAAAAAACATCTGTGGTCATACTAAAAAGCATTTCTCGTCCAACACTCCTCAGAGATTAAGAGACTTAAACTTATTACAGGGTACAAATCCGTCTAGGGTACTTTTGTATAATTCCACTTACCCTCATCTTGCTCATTCAGCGAATTATCATCAGGCACCGGCGGCAAAGGCGGCAAAGGCGGTAGAGACGGCAGCGGAGGTAGCGGTTTTCCTTTGATGTGCGGCTTTGATTTCAACGCTTCTTCGGTTTTTGCCCGTACGGTCGTCAATGAATCAAATACTGAGTCCCGCTAAAAGAAAGGACGATATTACGAATGGAGGAGCAACCCTGTGGTGATGAAGCAGTTACTTACTTTTTAAGTTAGTTAGTTAGTTAGTTAGTGGGTTAGTTAGTTAGTTAGTCAGTTAGTTAGTTAGTTATTTTGTTAGTTATTTAGTTAGTTAGTTACTTAGTTAATTAGTTAGTTAGTTAGTTAGTTAGTTATTTAATTAGTTAGTTAGCAAGTTGTCTTGCTAGCTAGTAAGGCAGTAAGTTAGTCAGTTAGTTGGTTAGTTAGTAAGTTAGTTAGTTATTTAGTTAGTTAGTTAGTTAGTTAGTACGTTAGTTATTCAATTAGAAAGTTAGTAAGTTGTCTAGCTAGCTAGTAATGCAGTAAGTTAGTTAGTTAGTTAGCTAGTTAATTAGTTAAGTTAGTTAATTAGTTAAGTTAGTTGGTTAGCGAGTTAGCTAGTTAGTTAGTTAGATAGAGAGGTCACTTACGTTGCTAGCAATCTTTTGTGACATATCACCAACGATTTCATAAAGATCATCATCAGCATCATCAATAATTTCATCAAACTCAGATCCCCAGTCTGATTCTGAACCCGAGGCTTCTTCAACAGGAGAGATTGGTAGTACTACGGTGCTCAATGGTCTGTCTTTTGTGCCTGAAATTAGAGAGAAAAAAACTATTTAAGCATGTTAGTCAGTTTTAAGGGTTCTTAGTTATACGTATCTAAGTTTGTCTACCCAGTTAAAAAGACTTTTCTGATTGGCTAATGTCAATTCACAGTGAATTTTCACAATATAAATTGGAGCATTTCACACTGGAAACCCTGGTCTTTAAGTGAAACTTGGGCTTTCCGATATGAAAATTAAGACGCCTAGGCTTTCCGATATGAAAATTAAGACGCAACGGTAGTAGCTATTGTTTTTGAGTGGTATACAAAATTTTAAAATTGCGAGCAACGGCGGAAATATTTCCGGACATACTTTAAAGCTTTTTTGTCTGACACTCCTCAGAGTATGAACGTGAGAAACAGACCCAAACAATAGACTTAAGAAAAATTTGTACCCAGATTCAGATTGAAAAGCACTAGTCAGATTTTGTAAACAGCAATCAGCTTGCAGGATTCAGCGGGAAGACCAACCAATGTAGGATCAACTGAAGAGTTCAAGTGAGAAAACGAATCCTTTGTGTCTACACAGAACCGGTCTTTTGGATTTGGTGTGGTTTGGTTTTGTTGATAATTGTTTAAAGATAAGTGTTTATTAAAAGGGGCGCTTAAAAACAGGGTGCTTTTAAAGTTAGGGTAATTATTTCAATCTAAGACATACCAGGTGGAGTCAGAGTGCTTTTCCTATCATCCATCCACTTATCACTGCCTTTAATAGGACTGCTGCTTAGGACATTCCCTTCTTCAACTTTGTCATAATTTATTTCATCATCTAGCTCTCCAAGAACAGAATAAATATGGTCGTCACTGTCGTTAGGTTTGTTCTTATTTGTAGCCCAGAGTTTGTCATAATTATCTTTATCACTCTTCAGCATTGATGAGTCGCTTTTGCCTCTTGCTTTTCGAGGGGGTCTGACTGGACTGGAATCACTTTTGGCTGATGATTCAGAACCTAAAAACAGAGGGAAACTTTAATCAAAAATCATCAATCAATCCAACATGTATCTTAAACTTTCAATGGGGTTTTCAGAACTGAACATATTCTTAAAAGTCGTTTTAGTTGGTAAGGAGAGAAGTCAAGTTAATTCAAGTCTAGCTGACTTGGGTTGAGTTGAGTGAAGCCAAGTCGAGTCAAGTTGAGTCTAGCAGAGCCATTGAACTATAAATAAAAAGACTTAAAATATTAAGACTATAAATAAAAGTCTTTTTATTTATAGTTCAATGAGCAGAGCATAGTCAAGTAGAGCAAAGTCAAGTAAATTAAAGCAAAGTCAAGTTGAGTTGAGTTGATTCAAGTTGAGTTAAGTCGAGCTGAGTCAACTCAAATCAAGTTGAGTCCAGTTGAGTCAAGTCAAGTCAAGTCAAGTTGAGTCAAGCCATGTCAAGTCAAGCTAAGTCAAGTCAAGTCAAATCAAGTTAAGTCAAGTCAAGTAGATTTGAGCCAATTCAAGTCTAGAAAAGTCTATTGGAGTCAAGACAAGTCAAAACAAGTCAAATCAAGTCAAATCAAGTCAAGTTAAGTCAAGTAAAGCCAAGTTAAGTCAAGTCAGGTCACCTCAAGTCAAGTCAAGTCAAGTTGAGTTGAGTTAAGTTCAGTCCAGTCCACTGAGGTGAAGTCAATGTCAAGTCAAATAAAGCTGAGCTGCACGTAATTGATACAAGTCAACTCAAGTCAAATATAATTGAATCAAGCCAAGCAAAGTGAAATAAAACATGTAACACCAAATCCAATTCAAACTAAAATTATAATAAAAAAATAAATAATACAATAGACTATAGATTACAGATTATAGATTATGAAAGTAAATACCAGATCTCTCCAATTTGCTGTAAGTTTTCTCTTTTCTGTCATATCCACTGTATATCCCTGGAACTCCTTCTTTCATTCCAACCATGCTTCCTCTAAGAGTAGGATCTCTTGTAAATAACTTTTTGTTTGAATTTCTGACCAAGGTGTGGACATCTTGCTGCACTGGCTGTCCCCCAACAACTTCCAAATAATTGTCATTGTCAGCTGAGCAAACAGGATCATACGTTCTTGAGCTTGTATCTGGGTCCTCGTAAATGCCTTGGTCATCTGATGTTGTGGTTGCTGTTTGGGTTTGCTTTGGTTTTATATAGAAGTTTGGCAGGTCATTTGTTACGTCACCTGAAGCAAGAATCAAAATATGAAGGTGTTGTGGCTTCGCAGCCTAATCCAGATGACTCTTTGTGACAGAAGCTCATTAAAGGTGAGGGAAAATGGTGTTTTGGTGCTAGTGGCTAGGATCTCAGTAACAGGTTAACTAACCAAGACCTCCACCATGGCTGTGATGCTACCTTGGCTGAGCTCAACCCTGACCACACTGAGCTTCTGACACCACGAGTTAGCCATATTTCATCATGATCAGGCTACAGCCAGAGGTAAGGCTGCACCTTTGGACTATCTCTGATTTAGAGTACAGGAAGAACTTAATCATAGATTTGCAGCCACAAATTGGCAGCTTTCCAAATAACTTCCATACCAACTTTCTCAAAAAATGCATTTACTTGGCAACTTGCACTGGAATCCTAATCCCGAATCCTACAGAAAATGTCAAAATACTCTTACTTACTGATTTTAGCATCTTTTGCAATTGAGGTTGACTGTCTTTCAGAGTCATCTTTATTAAAGTCATCATCAGCATAGCTAACATTCATCCTAAAAAGAGATCGGGCTTGTCATGTCATATTTTTTATACGCACGCAAGCAAGAATAATTGAATGATTGGGCCTAATTTCCGAAACGCAACTCTCTGATTCTGATTATGAGTTCCTGGAAGGCACTCGCTTCCTTTTAATGTCTGAACAAAACGACCGAATAGATCTTAATTTAAATAATGCTGCAAACAAACAAATAAATACAGAATATACCTGATAAAAGTCTACAAACATTTGGACGAGTAAACAGCAATAACTTTGAAATTTTCTAACTTCCTCCCGCCGAAGTCGTTTCTCGATTACACACTTTCTAAGGAAATCACATGACATCGCTTACTTCATGTAAAGATACCTTCAGACCCCCCACCTTTTCAAGCACACAATGAAAATTCAGCAGCAACAACAAATTTTCCAAAACTCTTCCTGGCAACAAACAGATTTCTGTCATGGCGGGCGACTTTCTTCACAGCAAAGGCTTTTTGTGAAGAATGCTTTGTTTTGTTGGTACCTTTTTCTTAAAATGGAGAATTTCACGCCTAAAACATGCTGCATAAAAACTGATCCACCGACTTTGGTGCTGTTTTACGTTAATGAAAAAGGTAGGAGGCTAGGAGCTTTGTTTTTAAAAATAATGGAAACGGGCCTACTTTGAGGCCCAAGTCAATGCCTCCACAAATGTCTAAACAACGACCCGATCATCGATGTATCATATATTTTTATTGTATTCTTGCAGGAAAACTCCACAGAAGATCCATTCCAATAAGGGATTTGAAAGAAAATTCAAGGTGGAAAACTTTTGTTGCCATGTTGCTAAATGAAAAACATGTATAATGGACTTAATTGTATATGAGTGGTGCCATACCAATGCCTGAGGACTCGCATCAATGTGCACTATATGCCAGAGTGCATTCGATGCTGCAATAATGCCAGAATATGCTAATCGAAACTGACTCCACCCAAAAGGAAACAATATAAAAATGCTTTTGTATTCTAAAGACCATGACAGTACACCAACTGTGTTTCAACCTCATTTCTTAAAAATCATAGCCTGCATGAAATCCACACTTTAGTCTATATGCTGCTAGGAGGATGCCGTTTTTTGGCATTCACTTGCTCCCTCACAGCAGAGTACGGGGTTGGCACACCCGAGTTTTGCAAAAGAACAAGAGACTAACAATAGGATAGAACAATAGAAGGGGGCTCTTGCACACCCAAGATCTCATTGAACACTACCATACTCTCCAAATGGGAATGGGTCTCTTGGTACTTATTTTTCCCTAGACACACAAAGTGGGGTAATAACCCTAATGTTTAAGATATACCAGTGTTTGTATAACTACTGTTTCCTCTAATTTTACAGTGTTGATGGAATTAGACAGGAATTAATGAAGACTCATCATGGAAAATATTTGAAGAAAATTCACGAGAATCAAGTATGTTTTAAATTGCATGATAACTTTAGTAATTGCTTGATTGATTGAGTGATTGCTTGATTGATCGACTGATTGTTTGATTGATTAAGTGATTATTTGATTGATTGAGTGATTTTTTGATTGATTGAGTGATTGTTTGATTGATTGAGTGATTTTTTGATTGATTGAGTGATTTTTTGATTGATTTAGTGATTGTTTGATTGATTTAGTGATTGCTTGATTGATTGAGTGATTGTTTGATTGATTAAGTGATTGTTTGATTAATTAAGTGATTACTTGATTGATTAAGTGATTGTTTTATTGATTAAGTGATTGCTTGATTGATTAAGTGATTGTTTGATTGATTAAGTGATTGTTTGATTGATTAAGTGATTGCTTGATTGATTAAGTGATTGTTTGATTGATTAAGTGATTGCTTGATTGATTAAGTGATTGTTTGATTGATTTAGTGATTGTTTGATTGATAGATTGATAGCTTGATTGGTTAAGTTGTTGTTTGATATGGCTTCGAAAAACAGACATTCCGAGAAAAATTGGTTTAGTAGAACACGGCCCGGCAAATTTTCATGGTTCTAGAGTTCTAGATGTTGAATTTATATCAATGAAGCGTTAAAGAGGGTGCAACATGTCACACCGAGCGATTTTCTGCGGTAAAATCGCTTGCAAATTTTTAAACTTTTTATCGCTAAAAAATCAACTTGGGTTAACACTAGAAGGATGAAAATTTGCCTTAATTATTTAAAGTGCTGAATTCGAATATGAAGGAAAATTTTGACGAGAAAAGTTTCTTAAATTTGGGGCAATTTTTTCCTGCTTTTATTACGTGGCGGGGTAAAGATGCAAAGTACTTCCTCTTCGGTCCCCATCCCGGTCAAATGACTGGTCCCTTAGTGTTATTATTATGATGGTCGTTATGATAAATAAAAGATGCCTGTAGGTTATCTTTGTTATTGAATCGAGATCAACCTGCGTGTGGCCTACAGGTTTCTCAATCGATTTTGATAACCTTTACAGCTGACGCTCTTAATTATACTCCTAACAATGCTCCACGCCAGCGCTCTCCTGCTGTCAACTGTGCGTATTCATTTTACGGCTTATGACCTTCTCAAAACACCGCCATTTCCCACTATCCCATGCGACTTCCACGTGGGCTGTGGGTTCGATCTGTTTCAAACTTAACTTATCTGCCTGCATAAATACGACGCCGCTTAGACAGGGTTTAATTTCCTTATATGGATGCGTCCTCATTTTCATTGAAATTACAGCAATCTAAGGCCCTGGCCAAACGATCAAACATTGTTGATCCAACCTTTGAGATTTGCTTGTCGAGCAGAATGTTTGACCGTTTGGCCACGTCACAAAATTTTGCTTGTCCAACATTTTTGTTTTCATCAAGCAAAATACGTTTTTTAACTTTTTAAGTTAAGCTATGAATAAACTAGGAGACTTGTTTCGCGCGACACTGTATTCGGCGTCTCCCAGGGTGGCTAAACATGCGAGTGACAAACGAGCAAAAACATGTCTCCTAAGTCACGGAGACAAGGAAAGTTTCTACTGTCTCCCAGAAATATTTGCGTGTCTCTCGCTGCAAATTTTGTCGCGCACTACAGAGTTTCCAAGGTGGCTAAACTGGGAGACATCGAGGGGACATGTCACGTATGACAAATGTCGCGCGCGACATGTCTCCTAGTTTAGCCAGGCCTTTAACCTCCAAAATCTCTCTATTTAAATTTCTGCATTTCCACAGCTAAACAGACTGCTGAAAAACTACAAGACAGTGTCTGCAATAATGGAAATGCCTTGATTTCGAAATCGTCCCAAGGTTACCAAAACGAGAATCTGAATAAACTGGATGATGCAGAACTTGATAAAGTCAAGGAGAAAATGTCGGAAAACTTTGAAAAGAATCGAATTAGGCCTGGAGACGATAATTGGAAATATGATGTAGAAATTGACTTTGAAGAAAATGATGGACACAAGATTGAATCAGGTTGGGACTCTGAAGAATCAGAATTGGAATTTTGAGGACGTGAACCCTTCCCTCCCCCTCCCCCCCTGAAGGAACCATGAATATATGCATTTGTCCGTGGCCAAACGGACAAAATTTTGCTTGACAAGCAAATTTCAAATGTTTGACCAACAATGTTTGATCGTTTGGCCAGGGCCTTACGTTTCGTTTCAACTAAACATTTCTAAGAATCGTGATGTCAAACTATGACATAAAAGATGAAATCAACACAGAGCAAGCTTAATTAATAATGTCTTCTTTCAAATATCATAGTCAAAACACAGTATTCTTCATTACAAACTTATTTTTATCTGATTTGCAAACTAGCTTAAAAAACGCATTGCTCCGCCTACATGACGAATTCCTTATCAACATGCTCGAGAAAACCACGGCTGAATTAGTGAAATTCATGTTTTGCAGGATAAAAGATCCAGAGTAATACACTTTTTGAGGCAAGCATTATTTTCAGAAGTTTTATCTCAGTAAATCTGTGTTTGATTTGAGAATCTCGCTAAAGTGGGTTGGGATGTTGAAAGTGAGATCTGCAACTAGGTGTACCACAGGACTCAATTCTAGGACCTCTACTTTTCACTATTTTTCAATGATATATTCGGTAAAGTCAGCGAGGGATCTCTAAGGGCCTGTTCATATGAGACGTTCAGATTCACATTTCTTGCGCATTAGCAATGACGTTTTTTTCCCTAGATCTTTGGCAGCAATGTATTTGGACGTGGCCAAACGGTCAAACATTAGTTGTAAAGCAAATTTAAAATGTTTGACTAACAATGTCTGATCGTTTGGCCAGGGCCTTAGAGTTAGGCTCTTGGTCCTGGCCAAGCGAATAAAATGTTTGTCAAACATTTGAAATTTCCTTATCATGCAATGTTTGAACGTTTAGCCTCTTCAAAAACATCATGTAATGTTCAAAAGATCAAACGATTTCCGCATGATGCTGAAAAGAATATGTTTCCAAGTGTGCGGAACTTGAAGAAGCGCAAAATTCTTCCGAACTAAATTCTTCTGGAATCTAAATACTGTATAATCATGGGCTTAATCAATGGTTAGTTGTTGTTCCTGTACCAGTCATTCTTTCCTTGTATTCCTGTATATGCCAGATGAAGAGCAAAAACTAAACTTGTTACATTCCTCTCGCGCTTTTGGAAGATGTACTAACAACTACAACAACATAAATTTTGTTTCCTCAGCTTGGTAAGCTGGATCAAGATGGTGGCGGAATGTAAAACGTTTAACAGGAAACAAGAAAAAATTCCTCTGTCATAGACTTATAACAGTCTCCCACGCTTTCGGGAAATCTGGTAGAAAGTCATTTGATGAACAGGAACGCAAAGGACAAATATTTCTATGCCACAGGGTCACGAGGAAGAAACAACTGCTGTGGGAACAACCAAACAGCTACGACCATCCATGGTATAACTTCGTGGGTTGGCATGCGTCATTTGACTGTCACCCACCCCCCCCGCTGGGGGTTGGGTCTTTATCCTTATCCGTTTATTGCGAATTGCGTCTTTTTTCATAAGAAACTCTTTAGTGTTTTAAGTGACTCATTGCACTCTCAGACATGCTAGAAATACTTTAAAGCATTTTAATTGGATTTGTGTAAAACACGGATTTTTTACAATGAAATGATAAATGTATAAATTTATTTATTCTATTTTAATCTCACTCTTGCGACCACAATAATAGCGAAAAAAGATTCCCAGTTGTTTCAATTTGAATTAAGCTGTCTCGAATGCACGAATTTAATCGCATCTTTTCAACGATTTTTCAAGCAAAGTTGACCAAAATTCTGGAATAAGATAAAGTTAATAGTAAACGGTATAGATTGTTTGCCGTTAATCTCATCCGCTGTGGTTTTCTTCTTAACCGCACCGCTCCAATGAAAGGCAACACTGCGGATGGTTGAGTGATGTCGAAAGCTTCCAGCGCGCGTTTCTTATTAAAACTTGATCAACAGATGTAGGTTATTTTTTTGCCGCTAATCTCTTTCGCTGTAATTCTTTTACTAAGCGCACCGTTCCGGCGAAAGACAACACTGCGGATTGTTGAGTTACCTCCAAGTTTCCACCGCGCATTCTCACTCCAAACTTGACCAAGAGATATAGGTTACTTTGCCACTTATCTCATCCGCCGAGCAGACCGCTCCGGCGAAAGACAAAATTAGGGATTGTTGGGTAAAATCGCAAATGTCCAGTGGGTGTTTCTATTCAAAACTAGACCTAAGGATATAGGTTATTTGCCGCTAATCTCATCCGCTGCAATTTTGTTACTAGCGCACCGCTCCGGCAATCAAAACTTCTCTGCAACTGTATGTTGTCAAGGTGATGATGTTGTCGTTAGAACGTCGAATATCAATATGTGAGAAATATCTAATGCCCAGATTCTTTGCCCGCGCGCTGTCTTTATGTTTTGTCTTCCTATCAAGCGCAGAGATAATGGCGCAAATGCAATGCGCATATCGATCCTTTGGCTTTCTAACTATTTCAAAGCAAACCCAGAAAGCGTGTTTGGTTGTGGAGACGAGGCTGCGCATCAGGGAGCCCTGCTGCGCATATTGACTGCGCGCTGTAGTTGAAGACCTGTTGAAAACCGTCGTAGATAACCATGCAAACGTCTACATTAATTCCTTAGCCCACAGGGAGAATTGGCAGGAAAATTGGGCATTCTGTGCATTGCCCTGTTTGCCTGCCTGAATAAACTTCTTACTATCAGGTGATTGGCTAATGGAAAACCCCGGCCAGCAATGCACTTGGTCCAACAGAACGAAAAAGGTATCTGTCGGAAGGAAAAATAGACAAGACCAGAAAGAGGGAGATAGGGAGGGTGGTGATTCGCAAAGATTCAGGCACAATCTAGAATCTTGAAGCTCTTCTCTGCAAAAACTTATGCAAGAAGGAAGACGGCGGAAGGAATGGTCAAATGACCTCACGTGCAAGCGGGCCCGTGTTGTCATAGTAATTAACTCTGGTTAAACTATGTCTAACCACCATTTAAGTTTTCAAAAAAAGCATCGCAAGCAAACCCAAGACGGACAAGCCTCAGTACACAAGACCCCCTAGACGGGACGGATTCCAATTATACAATATATACATTATTACAAAGTAGACAAACTAAATGAGTTTCTGACCCATTTAATCGACAATAACATCTAATTCCGCGTTTATTTTGGAAAAAATACGGCAAAATTTTCTCACCAAAACAATATAATTACACCATAAATAGGGGAATTTAAATAAACGATCAATTTTTGATTATTTTGAGGACTTTTGAGCGCAGTAACGGAATTCCATTTGGTGTAATTGGACCGAGAAGGAAGTCATTAAAAAGTATTGATTTGTAAAGTGATGTCGGAGGCATGAGGCTGCAATTTTGGTACGATACTTGATGTATGCAGAGGCAAATACCTCCTGAAGCTTGAGAAAAACAAAGACCTGTTTTTGGACGTGACCAGTATCGATCTACTTAACCATTGCGCTTAGCCAGTCTACCGAAATCCAACAATCGATTTTCAACCAAACCTTTATATTCTGCATGTAACCCCCGCTTCCGCGGCCTCAGTCTCAATTACGGCATTGCTACAGCAAGACACTCAGGAGGGTTGCACAAGAATAAAACAGATTTTTTGCATTTCCTCTGATATGATTTGACTACATAACAATACAATGTTGACTACATTTAACGTTCGTTAGGGGTAAAGCAATATGCTGTTAACCCCTCACTACCTTTTCATCCAACAAAAACATTAACTTACAAACAAAATATTAAAAACCCTTCTAATTGATAAGCCTAGCTACTAAGACTATTTTAAAAACTTTTGCATACCCTTCATATAATTAACCTGTTTCTGGAGTAAAGGATTGCTGAGATAAACAGTGGGCCTAAATCAAGGTCTCAATTAAGGGCCTAAAAGTAATATCACCTATATAACAAGTAATATCACCTACATTTTCGCTTTTGTAAGCTTTTTTAAAAGCTAGTGTACAGTGTAGCTGGTCAGCTAATGTACACCAACTAACTATATAAACCATAAGCCTAACAGCTTACGTGCCTAAACGAGTGTTAAATGGTTCGAGCCTGCGCGCAGGGCCTAGTAAGAATTAATAAGGCTTGTCTAGTAATAGGCCTATTCTTCTGCGTTACCTTGCAGTGAACTAACGCCTCCCATTTCAAATTTATAGGCCCAAACTAATGTTCATTGTTCAGTGTTTCGATAACAACTAAACAAGCCAATCTATAAAAGACCCTGGGCCAAACGATCAAGCATTGTTGGTCCAACATTTTAAATTTGCTTTACAACAAATGTTTGGCCGCGTCCAAAAAATTCCTTGACAAGAAAAAGTAACAACATTTGTGGCTTGATGTTTGCTAAAAAGTTCAAAAACATGTTTTGCTTGAGGCAAACAAAAAATGTTTGACGGAAACAAAAAATGTTTGACAAGCAATGTTTTTGACTTGGCCAAACGGTCGAATATTTTGCTTGACAAGCAAATCTCAAATGTTGGGCCAACAATGTTTGATCGTTTGGCCAGGGCCTTAGGCCAATTTTTAATACAATTTTAGAAAACAACGGCCTTAACTTGCAGCTAGTTTCGCCTAATGAAGGGTGTGAACGTACTTTCCTAATTTAGGCCCAAAAAATGTTTATTTTCAACACCTGAACCAAATATTCTATAAAACCTATAAAAATTAAAACTTGTTTACTCTCGACATAAACAAGACAAACAAACAAATGTTTAAAAACAAACATTAATTTTTACAATATGAGAAACGAACGATTTTGAGTAGGCCTACTTTTCAGGATAAAAATCTAAGAAGTTTAGTGTATGCGCCATCTTGAACAAGACAAAAGGCAATGTAACACAGTTAGTTAGGGGTTTAGCACGGGGTGGATTATGGGTACGTCTAGGCCACTGATTAAGGGCTAGGGACAATGCCCAATTAAACTTCATAGCTCTAAGCAAAACGATTCCTGTTAGACAGGGAAATTACTACAACCATCTAGCAAACTGCCTAACCCTAAATTTTATTTCGGATTCGGGTTCTCCATGTTGAAGAGTATCTAAAACTGCCAGGGGCCATTTTGGGCGTGGCCTGGTTTTCACGTGATTCGCGACCACACCCACCCATGGTCTGAAAAAAATTTTTTTTGGAATTTTTGGAAAATTTTTTCACCAATGTGTAGTGTATCACAAGGCAAGAAATAAATTATAAAACACTTACTACTTTTCTCTTACCATTCGGGAGGTACAGCGTCTCAAAGTTTGTGTTGTTGTTGTTGTTAAAAAACATAAAGATGTCAATATTGCGCGTATAAACTGGAGTTTTCGAGTTGGAATCCAGAGTTATAATAAAGATAGTTTAAGTGGTGTATTTACACTATTTACAATGTATGTTTGCCTTGTCTGGTAGATTTACTGGAGTATCAAGGCAGCCATTCGTCGAACGAATCTTCACTGGACAGAAAGTCCGAAACCTTCCAATCGCTTTCATCTGCTTCCGATAATATGGCTGTTTCTGGGTTGGATTGTATTGTTTCGTTATCACCATTGTAAATGCTAGGCTGCTAGGCGATTCTTCGTCTTCTGAGATGTCTTTCATGGCTGCAAGAATAGAAGATATCTTACGTTTTCTTTTTTTTTTGGTTTCGGTGCTGTGGCTTCACTTAGCTCATCTCCGGCATCAGTGGGGGCCTTTTGGGAAGAATTTCGTTTTTTCCTCTTTTCTGTCGAAAATGACTCTGGTACCTGGCTTCCAGTAAACCATACTGGCGAGACGATATTTTCTACAGGGTCCCATTGCCATCCGTTTTCGTCAAAGAGTATCGATGGCACTTGCGGCATGTGACAATGATACCATAAAAATGCTTGATAATGGCGTTTGATTGCCTGTTCTACTGACTTGGGATTAGGTGGTATGCCCATGGATGATTTGGTTTTCATCTCTTTATATAGTCGTATTCCTGTACTCAATGTTCTTCCACTGAATATGTTTTTTCGAATGAATTCCTTTATGTCATCGATATCATTGTCTTTTATGTCTCTTTCACTTCCAAGTTTTTGCAGTTATTTGACATCTTCGAGCCTCTTCTTGACTTTTTGGAGTGCCCGAACTTTTCCAGCTTTATAGAAATACGACGTTGAGTCACATCCTGCCAGACAGTGCAGCGCTGGTATGGCAGGTGACAGCTCTTCTCCAAGAAATTCGCAAATCGACTTTATATCAACGTATTTTCCTTTTCAAAGTTAAAAACCAGTTGAACTTTACGCTCATGGATTGATATGCCCAAACCATCAAAATCAAAACATCAGCATGCTTTGCCACAATGTCCACATCATTTTCTGCCAGCAATGCATGCAAAATAAGGCGTGTGTCCGCTTCCTCGTGGTTGCAGCTGAAGAATTCTTCCGCTTCATTGTTGACAATGTTGAAGGCTTTTCTGCAGATGTTACGATCAAAGCGCTAGAAGATTTTACCTTCCTGCGTGACATAAGAGGCAACCAGTTTGGTTAATTGCTCTTTATTTGCGCCATTATGAAGGAATTCCTGTTACTTGCTTCCCTCTAACATTCTTTGCTCGACACCTGTTACATACGTTTCGGCTCCAGGTGCACCTCTTTTCTTTCGCAAACAGCTTTTGACGCTCCGTTCCAAATAGTTATCATTTACCATTGCAAGCATCACCGGTTGTGAATCCTTTGGTGGCTGCATAAAGCGAACCAGGCATTTTATCCAATCTTTGTAGGTCTGCTTGGGTTTTAACGACCTTACAGCAGCCATCCCATCAACAAGCCAAACGGCACTCTTTGGAGCGTCTGAACTAACTCCTGATGACTGTGAAATTAGGTAGTTTCGGCAAGAAGCTTTCTCGCCTTGTCGTAGCATAGAATCAGGTGTCGCGATGGCCAATAAGGAAAGTGCTTTTGAAAACAGGTATCATCAAACAAAATAAAACCAAAAGGCAGCTGAAATCTTGAAAGTAGACTTTCAGGCTTTTGGACTAATAATATCTAAATTTTCATCGTTAGAAGAAGCATTTGATTATCCGATCACTACAGTATCACTACAGTACCACTGGCCATCGCGACACCTGATTCTATGCTACGACAAGGCGAGAAAGCTTCTTTCCGAAACTACCTAATTTCACAGTCATCAGGAGTTAGTTCAGACGCTCCAAAGAGTGCCGTTTGGCTTGTTGATGGGATGGCTGCTGTAAGGTCGTTAAAACCCAAGCAGACCTACAAAGATTGGATAAAATGCCTGGTTCGCTTTATGCAGCCACCAAAGGATTCACAACCGGTGATGCTTGCAATGGTAAATGATAACTATTTGGAACGGAGCGTCAAAAGCTGTTTGCGAAAGAAAAGAGGTGCACCTGGAGCCGAAACGTATGTAACAGGTGTCGAGCAAAGAATGTTAGAGGGAAGCAAGTAACAGGAATTCCTTCATAATGGCGCAAATAAAGAGCAATTAACCAAACTGGTTGCCTCTTATGTCACGCAGGAAGGTAAAAATCTTCTAGCGCTTTGATCGTAACATCTGCAGAAAAAGCCTTCAACATTGTCAACAATGAAGCGGAAGAATTCTTCAGCTGCAACCACGAGGAAGCGGACACACGCCTTATTTTGCATGCATTACTGGCAGAAAATGATGTGGACATTGTGGCAAAGCATGCTGATGTTTTGATTTTGATGGTTTGGGCATATCAATCCATGAGCGTAAAGTTCAACTGGTTTTTTAACTTTGAAAAGGAAAAATACGTCGATATAAAGTCGATTTGCGAATTTCTTGGAGAAGAGCTGTCACCTGCCATACCAGCGCTGCACTGTCTGGCAGGATGTGACTCAACGTCGTATTTCTATAAAGCTGGAAAAGTTCGGGCACTCCAAAAAGTCAAGAAGAGGCTCGAAGATGTCAAATAACTGCAAAAACTTGGAAGTGAAAGAGACATAAAAGACAATGATATCGATGACATAAAGGAATTCATTCGAAAAAACATATTCAGTGGAAGAACATTGAGTACAGGAATACGACTATATAAAGAGATGAAAACCAAATCATCCATGGGCATACCACCTAATCCCAAGTCAGTAGAACAGGCAATCAAACGCTGCCATTATCAAGCATTTTTATGGTATCATTGTCACATGCCGCAAGTGCCATCGATACTCTTTGACGAAAACGGATGGCAATGGGACCCAGTAGAAAATATCGTCTCGCCAGTATGGTTTACTGGAAGCCAGGTACCAGAGTCATTTTCGACAGAAAAGAGGAAAAAACGAAATTCTTCCCAAAAGGCCCCCACTGATGCCGGAGATGAGCTAAGTGAAGCCACAGCACCGAAACCAAAAAAAAAAGAAAACGTAAGATATCTTCTATTCTTGCAGCCATGAAAGACATCTCAGAAGACGAAGAATCGCCTAGCAGCCTAGCATTTACAATGGTGATAACGAAACAATACAATCCAACCCAGAAACAGCCATATTATCGGAAGCAGATGAAAGCGATTGGAAGGTTTCGGACTTTCTGTCCAGTGAAGATTCGTTCGACGAATGGCTGCCTTGATACTCCAGTAAATCTACCAGACAAGGCAAACATACATTGTAAATAGTGTAAATACACCACTTAAACTATCTTTATTATAACTCTGGATTCCAACTCGAAAACTCCAGTTTATACGCGCAATATTGACATCTTTATGTTTTTTAACAACAACAACAACACAAACTTTGAGACGCTGTACCTCCCGAATGGTAAGAGAAAAGTAGTAAGTGTTTTATAATTTATTTCTTGCCTTGTGATACACTACACATTGGTGAAAAAATTTTCCAAAAATTCCAAAAAAAATTTTTTTCAGACCATGGGTGGGTGTGGTCGCGAATCACGTGAAAACCAGGCCACGCCCAAAATGGCCCCTGGCAGTTTTAGATACTCTTCAACATGGAGAACCCGAATCCGAAATAAAATTTAGGGTTAGGCAGTTTGCTAGATGGTTGTAGTAATTTCCCTGTCTATGTGGCCCACATTGCCAAGGGACCAACAAGTCGGATCGGATGTTTCTTGCAGATTTAAACGCCAAAAATTAAATTTTGTTGCCATGCTAAATTATCTCAATTTCCCAACAGTAAACCATCCGCCAGAGGTCTGGGGCTGCAAATCATTATCCCCAAAAGATGACTCTCCCTAGTCCCCCAGTCAAAAAGCCAATGGAAAGACGCCTTTTCAACTAAGAGCCTCGTTTAGAAAACTTACGCAAATTTGTTCCTCCAAGAATTTTGGGTGAAATTTTAAACCCTCAGTCATTTTTTCATGGTCAAATCTTTACAATTTTTAATCGCTATGAAATCAACATTGTAAGGACTAGAGGCTTAAAAGTCAAAAATCTGAAGTTGAAATGTTTCTGTGAGGCATTTTTCTTAAATATTTTGAAAACGAGGCCCTAAGTTAGAAAGGTGTATTATAGAAACCCTCTACTTTCTTGTGAAAATATTAAGTTGTAGTAATTGCTTGATTTTTCCTCAATGAATGGGCCTCAGATGCTCAGTATGATTCAAAATCCATTATTCCCAGATTTTATATGGAAAAAACGCTTCATTACCTAATTAATCAAATAACCTTAAAGCATAGTAATTCCAGTCATTTATTATACACAAATTGTATAGGAAAAAGCAAGAATTTTTCTACAGACAGAAATATTATAATAATAAGATAAAATTCGTTAAATACCTTTTATGTTTCAATTTCAATATCACTGTCATCTGATGTTTCTATGACGTCAACGATTTCTTTTTTCTCTTTTGGCGACTGAATAACCCCAGTTGGCTCAGATTTAGTGTGATCTCTAGAACCGTCCCTGTGATGCTCTGGGTTTGTCGCTATAGCTGCGGAGGCGCTTTGCGATTTTCCCGCCCAACTTTCCATCGGTTCTTCGGCCTCGCGTTTGAGATGAAGCGGAAAATGGCGGACAATGCTGTGAGCTGTGGGATAATCGACATCCATATTTGTAGATCTTTGAGCTGGCCGGTTGAATGAACCACTCTGCCATAGACTTTGTAATTGCTTGCGTAAATTTTCTTGTTCAATTTGGCTTTGTTCCAACTGCGCACTTAGCATAATTGTTTCCTTTCTCAAAGCATCCATTGTTTCTTTTGTGTCAGCGTTTTCATTTCCAGTTTTATGTCTGTTCACCTCCTGTTGAAATTCCCATGTTATTCTGTTAAACCTGGCAATGTCCTTCTGGTGTTCACGCTGTACAACTTCCAGCTCTTGCTCAACTCTACGCTTAGTATCCAAGGACTCTGAGTACTTTTTCTCATAGTTCATTTTCATCAAGTGTAGCTCAGTCTGTAATCTTTGATTCTGCAGAGATAGCTCTCTGATCTTCTCTTCCTCACTCAAATGCAGCCTTTTCAGCTCACTTGCCAATAAATGACTCACATCTCTAATATTAGGCTGTTTCACCTCAGATGACATATATTTCCTTAGAATATTCTCCACCATACTCTCAAGGGTGTCAGAGGTGTGTGACCTCTGATTCTGGCAATATTCACAGCCAGATTGGCAACCCCCAGGGGTTGCTGCCCCTGAATTCTCCATCTCCCCTGGTCTTTCAGATGCCTTTTGTGCCAAAAGTTGCAAGCCAGTGCATGATGCACTTGCTGCAGCATTCTTGCATTGCTGACATGACAGATACATGGGGGACGCACCCAATGGGCCTGGGCATCCACACTGCGCATGTACCACAGCGAGATTTGACTGTGGCTGGTAGCTGACTCGACTTGGGAAGGAGTGACTTGGGGGTTTGGGGGTAGCACTCATGGAGTGATGGGGCTCTTTACTGCGTTCTGTTGGGAATATAAAACGCGTTTGGCTTGAACTTTCCATGTTTGCACGCTGTGTTGACACACTCTTGTGGGTTGGCGACCACGGGTGAAAAGCAGACTGTCTGCTGACATCTTTGAATTCGTTAGCCGAAGAAGGCCTGCCATCGGATGAATCCGTGTCTGAGGAGGACAAACGTGCTTCTCGGTCAATTCTCAACGTCTCAATAGGTGAAAAGGTCGCCTTCTTCCTCTCAGGAGATTTGATGAACGCGACGAAATCAGGGTCTTGTTTCTCGACGTTGTCTGCAGACGTTGTTTTCTTTGCGCGGTTTCCATTGAATTTATTTTTTATGCTGTCCCACAAAAACAACAATTCACGTGTCGGTTTTTGTTCGACAAGCATCAAATAGGCCCTCCATCTTGAACTGTCAAAGCCCCAGTGACATGTGTGAACTTCATCGAAGGAAGTGTGGTTGTGAGATACGAATTTCTTCGTTGAAAACAGGCCATTACACTCCGTACATCTTATGCATTGAGATGTTGGTTCGGTGTAAAGTTCTGGCTCGAATAATCCAACACAGCCGCCAAAACATTCATGAAAAACCTCGAAATTTAATGTATTTCGTATGCGAATTTTCGGATCGATTTTAGGCGCACGAGAACCATACAAACTTCCCCAAAGTCTATAAGCATCGCTTTTACTTATCAAATTACTCGAAGTCGATGTCCATGGCAAAATTCCAGCCAATTTCAACGAATCTAGCTGCTGCGGTGAACATTTTGAACAATAAATCAACAACTCGTCCCTTCGGCTAAAAATTTCATGCACGTTGAAATCTTTGAGGACATTTTGGACTATTTCTGTGAAACACAATCGCTTTTCTCCGCCAACATTAAAACATCCAACAGATACTCCATCTAAAATAGTTTCTCTGAGTTTATTTGCGTCGGGTTCCTTTTTGTATCGATAATCCTTCGTTTCTTTTCTCGAGGCCGAGTTGGCTGCTCTGAGTTTGAAGGCCTTTAAATCTGATTTTGTAGCTACAGGACCACGGATCGAGTCTCTTGAAGATTGATTGTATTTTTTCAATATTAAATCCAATAAAGTATCACGATTTGGTTCCCGATGGAACCTTCCATCAATGATCGAGTGGGAAGCAGACATTTTAGTCAAACTTGGCTGATCAACGCGAAGGCAATTATCCAAACCTAACCGCCACGCTTTATTTGACCTCTGAGAACTTCCCTGCTTGCAAAAATAGATCAGTGTGCTTTGATCGACAAAAACAACGATTTTCGATGTTTAAAAACGGTGAAAAACACGAGCAAGTCTTGATAAAAGCTTGTGTTTACGACTAAAGTGTATTCTGCCACCTAGATCTGTTTTTAAAAACCATGCTGCACGATCGTCTGGGTTGCTGACCAACAATCAATTCTGTCTCAGACAGTATCCGTCAGCCAAAATAGTTAGTGAATGTCTCAGACGAATGGCAGGGCAAAGGCGTCATGAAAATCCTCACATATGAATCACTAATTCCTAAAGTCTTCGCTTTCAGACAATCCTCGCGAAATATCCTTCACACATATATACTTTATTTCCGAAGCGATCGACGAGTTTTCTGAACCAGCCGTTCATGAAATAAACGCTTGAGAACTTTGAGAAAATTGTCAACAGATCGCATAATTTCTGGGCCTCTAATGTAGTGCTGTAATTTGGCTTTGAAATCGCCTGCAATGCGATCGCAGCAGGCCCTTTGTTCATTTAGGCCGCCTCTAGAGGATTGGACGAGCGAAACAAAGGTGAAATTAGCAGGACATATCTCAAAGGCACCAATCAGACGGCTGGCTAGATCAACGGTTTATTACCCCTTTCTTCACCCCTTGTACCCTGCAGCCCCTTGATTCTCTATCCCAGGCACTTCATCCCATTTTAGGCCCGTTTTACGAGTCTGGTTTTTTAATGAAAACTGTTTTTAGCAACCTTTACTTGCATCCTACAAAACATCATTCCCTCCAGGAGAAGATGTAATATAAATAAACTAAATTATATTTGCACCAAACTAAAGTTTTTCTCCGGAATAGCAAAAAAAGCTAAATTTTCAATTTTTTTATAAGATAGTTCTGATAAAGATTTCATTTAACTTACTTAAGAAAAACGCGTTTATCTACAGAATGTATCCTTTAGAAAACACACCCGCACATTTGCTATTTTTAGGAGGTGTTTTGGAAAAAGTGTTTCCGTTAGCTTTCCGCTAGGAAGAAGAAAGTTTTTAATCCTTAATATTTTGAAATTCATTAGAAAGAACCATACAATATTGTACAGTATTTGTACACTTACACGTTTTTATAAGAAACTGGCTCGGGGCCTAGTTCTTAAAGTTTCTTAATTTTTAGCCCTTTAGCTCTAAAAGTTTCTTCACAGTTTCTTAAAATTTCTAAAGTTTCTTGTAACATCTGAAAAACATCTGAACTCGTAAAAAAAGTGAAGCCATTTGGAAACTGGCTACTGCACGAGCGGTTTAGGGCTTGCGGCTGCGGTTTTGTTTTTTCCTATCCCTACAAGATTCTTGGCAAGAATGCATGTGTTTCTCAAAGGGCGTGTTCAAAATGTTTTCAACGAACGTCAGTAGGCCAACTTTAGGCAGTCAATTCATGGTGTCTAGACCAAAACAAAAGCAAACTGTCTCGCCTACTATGTTGCTTTCAGTCGCTCCGCGGATAAGTTTGTGGCGACGATAACTGGTGCTATACATTCATGTTCGCGTTTTATTTAAACAATTGTTTGCGTCTGCCATAACACTTGAGAAAGCAGACATAATGTTTTCGTGAATAACGCCACATTCATTTCATCTCTTCACACACATGACTTGTGTTTACAAATTCGCGAAACACCATCATTCAATATGCTAAAGAATCGCTCATTAGCCAAAACGAAGGTAATGTTTTGACGACTCATCTGTCTGAAAAAATCCATAATCTTTTTATTGCAACAGCGAGAGAAAGTTTTTCTGGCTACACGCAAAAAAAATGTTTTGGCTATGAAAAACATTTTCGCTAATTCGAAAACCAATTCACACCAAAAGCACCTGAATTGCTTGCTCTAGCCGTTTGTTTAGGCCTGGAAGGGTAAACCGTACCCTATCAAAAGCTTTCGCGCTTTCATTTCAAAGGCCCGCTTTCCTGCCTCGGAGTACAGTGTTAAAATGTTTCCCAGGGCTAATCGAAATAGGGGGGGCCAGGAAATGTCATGCTTCAACACCCCACATTTTCCGATATGTGACACACCCTAAGGGCAACCTCAGGGGGTCACTTCACGCATATGAAGAATGGTGCTGAGGTGTTAAAGTGTTAATTTTCAATCAATTACATGCCACGAGACAAGGTGTTAAAATCTATAATCATTGTCCTCGGGTAGTCCTGTCGTAGCTCATGATCCGTAGGTCCTGGGTTCGAGTATCGTCGGGAATAAATGTCTACAGGCATAGTCAACTCAGCTCTCCATCCTTCACAGTTCAATCAATGAGTACACATTTTTTTATAAGGAACACCTTTATAGGGAACTCAAGGCTGAAAAATCCCGAAAAATTAAGGAACTTTAAGGAACTGCCAAGGCTCGGATGAAAAACTAAGAAATTCTTTTTTAAAGAAGAAGACGGTTTGTACGAAAAAGGAACAGAAGTACAATATATTTCCCATCCTTCTTCCCCAAAATGCTCTATTTATACGTAAAGTTAGAAATGAAAGATAGTTTCTATGAATTTGCTGTAGAAATTAGTACTTATACATATCCCACGACAAGGATCAGTATAAGGAACTTTCAGACTCATTTTGTTGAAAAATTAAGGAACTCCAGCCTCAACTCAGACCAAAGGTTCCTTATAAAAAAAACGTATACCCAGAACCCAAGATATTTGTTCTGAAACTTTAGTCTGGGGGCGCAAGCTGCAGGTCCAAACCATCTCCAGCCAAGTAACCAGACACCGACCTGCTCTAACAAAAAAATACTGCATTGCTTGCTTGTACTGTAGCTTGCCAGATCATCATAATAATCATCATCATAATTGTCATCATCATCATAATCATTGTCGTCATCATCATCATTGTTACTATAGCTACTACATCGCTATCACTGACCATTTCTCTTGTATCATCAAGAAATTAAAAAATTCTCTTGTATCATCAAATTATCACGATACAGTGTCATCATCGTGATGACTATCATAATCATCATCATAATAATATGAATAATCATCATCATAATCATCACCATTCTAATGATGATCAATATCATAATAATCACCACCACCATCTACTTCATCATCACCATCATCAGCATCAGCATCAGCATCAGCATCATCATCATCATCATCATCATCATCATCATCATCATCATCATCATCATCATCATCATCATCATCATCATCATCATCATCATCAACATTATTATCATTATTATTATCATTGTTATTATCATCATCATAATCATCATCCTAATGTACACTAGACGTATTACATGAGTCCCAATCTTCGCTAGCAGCAACAACAACAACAGCAACAACAATACAGTTGTTTGCTCAGAGTAGTTTGGGCGTCCATCATAGACTCAATAGCGATAACTACACCTCATGTAATAAGTCTAAATGTACACCACCAATGCCTGAATGTTTGATCGCTATTCGTAGCTCAGTTGATATCCCGGATAAAGGAAGCTTGCTTCACCGTAACAAGCCTCCCAAGAACAGGTGAAAATCAAAATCGAAGACTTGTCGAGGAGAGAAAAACGAACGTTGCTGTGACAAATAATGCATATTTAATGTTTTGTCTCCAACATATTGATTCAAAAACCTGTTTCGACATGGAACCTGCTAACAATTGTCGACAAAGGCGCCAAAGCCCAATCAGAGAAGGAAAATATTATCGATTAAACAGCAAAAGCTAACTAAAATGGCTGTCATCTGGCGCAGTTTTCCCTCCTTTTGCAACCAGTAGTTTTTCATATCAGCATCTGCTATACATCTGCTGCATCTCCAAGAATCTTGAAATTAAAACTCGTTTTTAATTTAGAGAGACTCACTGAATGCGCGACTACACTTCCTACAATACACCTTTTCAACTAAGGGCCTCGTTTTCTGCATGCCTCCAAGAATATTGAAATCTTGAAAGAGCATGCATTTTGTGATTGAAACGAAAGCGAGGTTGCATTTTCGCTTCTGCATTTAGTAGCGCAGACTCACTGAATGCGCTACTACACTTCAGACTACAATTCCCTGTGCATATGATGCGATGATCATCTCCTTGGGAATTATTGTACAACGGATCATATGTTTTTGCTTAGTTTTTACATAGTTAATACAAGTTTTTTTTATAAGAAACCTGGCTCGGGGCCTAGTTCTAAAAGTTTCTTAATTTTTGGCCTAATTTTAGGTCCAAAAGTTTCTTAACATTTTCTTAATTTAATGAAAATAAATTGCAGTAAAAACGATAAAAAACGTGAATATAGCAAGCAAATGGTTAATATCATTGTATTTCAAAGAATTAGCCATTCTGGTGCGAGAAATCGCACGGAAACCTTGAGGATTGATTACTACGTCCACAAATGTGAAATCAGTATGTTGGAAAACTAACACAAAAATTTCTTAAGTTTCTTAACTCTTTCCTCCTAGTTTTAAAAGTTTCTTAACTTTTGGGGTGTCTAGTTCTAGGTTTCTTATAAACCGGTTTCTCATAAAAAAACGTGTACTACATGATTTTTAGGAGTCAGTAAGTGGAAAAACGTTAGCGAACGAACTTGAACATGAAAAACATTAGAACGAAGAACAATTTCCTAACTCAAGAAAGAGAATAAGCTTGGTTGTTTGACTTCTTAGTTGCTTACAGTAATTCAATTGAGCCCTCAAGTTGCTTAATGTTAAGGTCAGTTCAGCCGTAGTTGCTTATTGAGCGGTTGCTTATTAAAAAAGAGTGTATTTTCTCTTTAAACTTAAAGCTAATTCATTTAAACCTAAACTACACGCTTTTTTTATAAGGAACCACTTTATAAGGAACCTACATGTAGAAGGCCCGAAAATTTAAAGAACTTATACTACTAAAGCGAAAATCATTAAGGAACTTTTGAATGTTGAATACTTTTATCACTGCAAATAATCAAGAATTAGAAAGCCGGTGCCATTCATTTGCAGTCAAAAATCACATAAATTGTCGTTAAGCATGTATCAAATGTTTCTTTGAGTAGTCTGGAGCTTTGCTCACATGCAAATGTCTCTCTTTTATTGTTAAGACCACTGTATATGCAGTTAAAATTAAGGAACTATTAAGGAACTTTTGGAACTACAATTGCCTCAAAAGAGGCCCAAAAATAAGGAACTTTAAGAACTAGGCCTTGAGGTAGGTTCCTTATAAAAAAAAAAGCGTGTACATACAGTAACTAATATCTAAACTACATAACTAGACTTTAAAATACATCGTTAATTTTATCTTTAATTTTTCGACCTTCTACATGTAGATTACTTATAAAGTTGTACTTTTTTACAAAAAAAAAAACGTGTAGACAATAAACAAGTCTTGTTTCCGTCTAGTGTCTACTTTACTTTCAACAAATCTCGCGATAAGATGTGACTAGACAATTCGTCTGCTTTTCAGACGTCTATTTGGCTTTATTATTGTTATTAAAATTGTCACGTTATTTGACTCCATTATAAGGAAACAGGTTTTTTCACAGGTTATTTTACGCAATTTTTAACACATTTTTGCTCTATGTGGAAATATATTAATGAAAACGCAGGAAACTGAGGTTTTCGTGGTGTATTTAAAACGGAAATATCATATTGTTATGATATGAAGTGATATTTTTTTTTTCAAATTCGACGCTATATCATATGATACATGGTCTACAACTACACTACAACATAACAAAAAAATACAATGTTAATTAGAAAAAGATACGCAAGTTACATAACAGTTGAGTGTCAATAAAGATAAAGGTTCTAAAATGCTCTAATGTTTTTTTTTTTTTTTAATTTGCTTGTAATCGCTTATCATATATAGTTGAAATGAATTCGCTTGTATCTTTTATCAAAGTTTCATTTTCGCATGTCATTAGATATATGAATTTTTGTTCATTTGTTGGGATCGATTTAAATTGGAGACATTTGAAATACAACTAATTTGAAATATATGAAATACATATTTAGGTACTCGAATATTACACGCGCATATTCCGCGTTCAAAATGCGAGCGAGATCTAGACTTATTACATTCCTCGCTCTTTCGGCAACAGCTGCAAAGAACTACAACAACACTACTGCTGTTTCCTCAGAATGGAGGAATGGTGGAGGGTGGTGAGCGTACTTACATTTAGACGAATGTAATAAGTCTAGGTGAGGCCCAGGTTAGGCGTTGTCCCCAAGAGTGGTGCCAGAGCGCCAAGTTCAACACTTGGCACAAACATCGTCCCGCAAATTATATCCGTCGGAGTTGCGAAGAGGGGCTTGGGCCTGGCAATCAAGTACACACTGGACAAGGTCTGGTGGAATGGCAGGAAAGTGGGCGAAATGGATCAGCGTCTCGTGGGGGGGGGGGGTCTCAAAGTCGCGTCTCAAAGGCGCATGCGTTCTTCTCCGCTACAAATATACACCCCCTATTTCTTATCGAAACGTATTTCTTCAGACATATTTGACTGATTTTCAACACTTCTATTTTATTTTTTCATACTTTCAGAAAATGAAGACGGAATGGCAAAATTCTCTAAAATAGATTTTGTGACGTCACGATTCCGGTACTTCATTGAATGAGGACGAAGAAAATCACAAAACCCAGATGAGGATCAAAATTTAGCTAATCAGAAACATGAAGCTGTATTTCTATTGTATTTGTGAACCAATCAGTTCACAAGATACAGCAAGGGCTGGTGTGTGTTGAGAACAGTTTGCGTAGCGTAGCGAAATAGTCACATTAATACAGTACATACCTTGTATTCCATTCGTGATAAGCTTAGAATGTCCATTCCAATATGTACACTAATCGCAAGATGTTGTTCATAATTCTAAAAGAACAAGCAATATATAAGGAAAAAAACTGAAACACTGTACACTCTTTTCTTTTTATAAGAATAATGTTTATAAGAATATTCAGGCTCAGAATCATCCTATTTTTAAGAATATTGTAAGAATATGCTCAGCCTCAGCTCTCCCATATTCCTGTGTTATTTTTCAACAGATGCCTGTTTTGCAATGTTAGAACGAAACTTCATGATTGTTAACAACATTCTTTTTGTAATAATAGTTAAATATTTCTTTCACTCGACCATATGAGATGATTTTTCTTTTATCTATGTTCCCCTAAAACCGCATATCAGATTTGAAAAATAAGAATATTTTAAGAATATATTCAGGCTCAAAACGAACATTTTCTAAGAATATTGAGGCTGGACAAAATTTATAGTATTCTTATAAAAAAAAGAGTGTAAGCCCTTTCAAAACCATAGTACATAGGCTACTATTTATATGACTCTAACTTAAATTCGCGTCAATAAGGAACCATTGATTTGAAGCTGCTGAAGCTCCTCAATTTTTCAACAAAATGCAGTAGTAAGGCTGAAAGTTCCTTATATTATTCCTTGTTGGGAAATTTTTGCATAGCAAGCAACTAATCTTTACAGCAAAAGTTTGCTTTGCTTGCTGACTGTAGATATGAATGGAGTTTTGGGCAAAGTACAATCAGATTTGTGGTTAGCATACATCAAGCCGCAATGGTCATAAAAAAAGTTATTCTTAGTTTTTCTTCCGAGCCTCGATAGTTCGTTAAAGTTCCTTAATTTTTTGGAATTTTCAGCCTTGAGTACCTTATAAAAAAGCGAAAGTGTGGATCGCAATTTCGAAAAGCCCGAAATTTTCCGACAAAGGGGTGTGTCAATGTGGGTGTGGGCGTGTCCTTGAACGAGATTCTAGAACCAAACCATATACACTCAATTTTTTTTATAAGAAACCGCTTATAAGAAAATATATGCCTTTTTTCTAAAAGAACCTCTACCATATGGGCTAAGAAGTAAAAAAACGCTAAGAAAATATTTCTGCTCAATTCAGCATTCTATTTTACTGATGTGCTTACGTAAAAATAATCCCCAATAACTGTTATATTAAGTCAATTCCGGAAAATGTTCATATTTTGACTTGATACTTCACGTTAAACGTATTTAACGATATTTTTGAAATTTCGATTTCTAAGCAGCTAAGAAACCCTACTATATGGCTCAGAGCGTAGTTTCTTATAAAAAAATGAGTTTATTCAATAGAATTTTTTTGCGAAATAGCTCGGTTGGGTTGGAGACCAACAAAAATGCACCCTTAATATAAGACTAACGTATTATAATAATAAAAAATTCATAAAATATCAGAGGTGAACAAATTGTAAATTGTGTAATTTTGCTAACATTTATGAAACTGCACAAATATTTTTAATTCTGTTGAAGAAATTAACCCCATTGAACTCATTTGATGAGACATATCTAACAAATTCACTCAAAGGACACAGTTCGCCATCCACAATATTTCCTATGCAGAATTTAACATTATGAGTCAACACAACTCCATTATAAAGTACTCTGAAGAAGTAACCGTTGAATTTTGCATAGAAATCGGAGTCATGCTGTTCTGTGACAGTTGGGCTCTTTTTCCATAATTCAAAGATAACTCTAGATGCATACGGTGGCCATTTTCCGTCATGTACTCCAAGTAATGCTAAAATGGGCACCAAAACTGTGTCATGTCCAGAGAATATCACTAGTTTTTTCACTGCGGATTCAGCATCAATCAACCCCCCTGCATGCTTGACTATTTGTGATAGCATTGATAGAGTTTGAAGCTCTGCAAGGGGGGTGTGCTTCATACTGATTAATGTATGAGATAGTGCAAATGCTCTACTGGCCAAGCTGTGGGAAACCTTTCCATTGGGACCTTGGGGGAGATTCTTGCCATGACATGTCCTTGTGTACATCACATCAACCAGTCGGTCTAATGATGCAATTTTACTTTTATCTGTTTTAAACAACTCAGCAAATTCACTTTTAATTGGCTCGATAGACTTTCTAAGCATAACCAATTTCTCTGATTGCCAAATATTTCTCAGTCTTTGTATCAAAATTGGGCAGCTTATTCCTTGACCATCCTCATCAACTAGAAAATGTGTTTCTGGGTATTTATCATGCTGGATATTAATATGTAGCTTGTCATTATAAAATTTCTTTGCAAACATTCCATACAGCAATGCTGCAGCACTCTGCACTGTTCGACTGTAGTCGGTAGTCAAAGCCAAAATCTCAAGGGAGTTGTCTATCTTGTTAAGAAACTCAGAATAAACCCCCTTGAGATACTCACCATTGTTAATATGCTGGATGAACCCTGTCGGGGTAAGCTGTCCCCCAATGCAAACTTCTCGTTCCTGAATAACAGTTCGTTTTTTACCACCATGCTCATGTATGCTAAACATCGGAGAAGCATCCCTAATACCATGGAGCTTTTCGTGGTCCCTCTGTTTGTTATCAAAAACACAGGAAATCTTAACTGGCTCTGTATTGGGTAGAGTTTCTAGATCAATAGGGGCTCTGTCCCCATGTCTTATTACCATCTGGACCTGTAAAAGCTCATACTTTCCTTTGGGTACAGACAATCGCCCTTCTCTACCTTGTACAGTCCTTGGCACATTACAATAGAATGACGTTTGATTATTGAATTTCTCTCTAACTAAATAATTTTGATATTGATAAAAATTGAAGACTAGATACACAGCCAAAAGGGTGCAAATTGCCGCAATGAGCACCTTCCGTCTTCTTCCAGATATCCCCCATTTATTCAAGAAAACTTGAGGCTGCAACATTTCTTTTAGAATTGACATAACCAAGGTTAAAAGCAGAGAAAACAAGACGCAAGTCTGTCTACTCACTTCTTCACTTCAAGTCTTGACTAGGCCATTTTGGCGCTACGTTTCAACGAATCGTCGATTCAAGTCTTGCACGTCATAAGACTGTGCTCAGTAACTCTACTATTTTACTGAAGAGGACTTTGTGAAGAAACCGCAAGAAACCGCAACGGCTTCGTTTTGGAAACGAGATAGCCTCGTTCGAAGAATTATTTTGTTCTTCGATCGAGGCTAAAAGAAAAGAGATGCATGAAATTTGAAAATAAACATTTCTTCCCAGAGAAAACGTTATTCAAAAGGTGGTAGAAGTAAAAGTTAAAGAAGCAATATTCATTGGAAATGGATGACGATGATTTGGAAGAAATGCGTGCTATGAGAGGTAAGAAAGTAGATCGAAACCCACTCAAAACTTTTGACTGATTAATGTTTGAAACTGAAGAATGAAATGAAACTAATATCACAGCCAAATATGATCGGACAGGCCTGTGTCGATGATACACATACAATGCACTGAAAGATACATCTTCCTTTTCTAGGTGCTTCAAAGTATAAATCATCCCAGGCTTTTCAAAGATCATTTGCCCAGCCAAAATTTGAAGAAAGACAAACAAAAGGTTGGCAGAAAATTGCAACACTATTACTATTAAAAGTATTATTATTACAATTGACTCTTTGTTTCAAAATTCACAACTTTGGAATAAAATTCCTATGGAAAAAAGCGAGGGGCAATTCACTCCTTGAAAGTCTCGTACACCTTTGCTGAAAGTCCTATTGTTTTCTCGGAAGTCCCTTGAAAGTCCTTTTGTTTTAATGGAAGTCTCGTACGCCTTTTTGCAGAGTGAAATGCCCCTCGGAAAAAAGTAACACAGCACATCTACTAAGAAACCTAAATTTGTGTCCTATTGAATTAACGAGAATTATTTAATTCTTTTATAGAGGAAGATATGTCATACAGAAAGGAGGAAATGACAAAAGAAGATGAGCAGTTAATCATGCAGAGAATGATGGGCTTTGCTGGATTTGGTAATTGATTGATTTGTTGATTAACTGATTGATTTATTGATTAACTGATTGATTGATTGATTAACTGATTGATTGATTGATTACCTGATTGATTAATTGATTGATTGATCAACTGATTGATTGATTGATTAACTGATTGATTGATTGATTACCTGATTGATTAACTGATTGATTGATTGATTACCTGTTTTATTGATTGGTTGATTTAATGATTGACTGATTGATTGATATTTGATTAACTGTTTGACTGATTGATTTATCAGTTGATTATTTGATTACCCAGGGTTGAATCTCATTGATTATCATTCTATAGGTAAAGTTGAAACAAAGGAAAAAGAGTTCCAGCAAGGGTTACAAGCAGCAAAGAGATCAACACAAAACAGTCAGATTAAGAAAGATGGTATGGTTGGATTTGATTTTACTTCACTTGATTTGATCTCATCTGATATCTGACTTAGTCCGATCTGATCTGATCTGATCTGACTTAGTCCGATCTGATCTGATCTGATCTGGTATAATCTGATCTGATATCTGACTTAGTCTGATCTGTCCTGGTCTGACATAATCTGATCTGACCTGATATCTGACTTAGTCTGATCAATATCTCTGTCTGATCTGACCTGGTCTGACATAATCTGATCTGATCTGATCTGAATAAATCTGTTCTGACCTTATCAGACCTGACTTGATGTAATTCAATTTAATCTGATCTTTCTTGATCTGAATGAACTTAAATGTGATCTGTTATGATTGATTTGCTTGAATCAGATAATGGAAGTGACATTGAAAGTGATGATGATGATGTGATTGGTCCAATGCCCGCAACCAGCACTGAAGAAAGTTCGTTTGTTATTGTTCAAGATGAGGTACGAAACTACTTCAGTAAAATTATTGTAGATATTTGGTTAGGTAATAGTGCGAGTTTGGATTTCTCTTATCACTTTTGGGTATTCAAACACAACGCTAAACCAAGTGCACCTTTTTTATTGCTTATTCCCATCAACATTTAGGTTAATATTCTAATTATTTTGTTTCTTTCAAACGACTCAGAAGGCCGAATGTTGAGATTGATTGAAAACGACGAAGCCTGCTTAGGCTATCTATTTGAGAAAGTCTATCCTTGCGTCTGGAACATTAGGGTCGTAAGAGTCGTTACGCGTGGTGCTTAAGCACTGCACATTGGTATCAGATCGATTCAGCTCTTTCTCTGCGTTTTGCCCGACTTTCGATCAAAGCTGGTTTTTTCGCCCAACTGCCTTACTTGCTATTTATTGCTTGTTTTGTTACTAAAAAAAGTAACCACTGTGATAATCGAGAGCTCCTTATGTCGAACAAATAAATAACATCAAATAAATGTCAAACTACACGAAAGAGATTACACGTATTATTTCAGGTTAGGCAAAACGTAATATTGAATTGCAGCTATCCCATGTACACAGCAGAATAGGTACAAAATCAATTTTAGGCCATAAACAAGAAAAACGTTACTGAAAGCTCGAAGGCTCGGTTGTAGTGGAAATCAAATCACTTCGCGTTCGCCTTTCGCTGATCGGTAGGGAACGCCGGAACGCCGAACAGCGAATGCGAACGAATTGGAAATGGGCCTTAGAAGGTTGGGCGAAAAGGAAGTTGGGCTAATCGAAGTTTGGGCGAAATGTCTTGAAAACCTAAAGTTCAGTCGTTTAATTTTTTTAACGACCTAATGACCGAAAAGATCTAGTGTGAACAATGCCACGTGACTTCTAACTTTTTCACAGGATAACAAGCAAAAAGCGAGAGTTAGTGGCAATGATGAAAGTGATGATGACAGTGACGAAGAAGAAGATAACGAGGCGAGTACAATCTTGCAATTTCAACAAGTAACTCGTAAATTCAAATTATAATTCTGGTTTTCACAAGAATGGAATTGAACATTGATGAAAATAGTGATGCGCTCAGGTATAACTGCTGGTCAAAATCTTATGACGGCAAGAAAATCAAGAAGTAGGCGTAGTGCAACTGGGGCCCAAAAATGGAAATCATGGCTCAACTGAGCACGGAAATCAAAAAGTCTGTATCCTTGTAAGCTTTGAAGGTGCTGTGGCGTCGTGGTGTAATCCAGCTGACCCGTGGTCTTAAGAACTCAATGTGGTCAGGGTTCGAACCCAGCCACGGTAGCGTCACAGCCAGGGTCGAGGTTTCGATTAGTTATCCTACTACTGAGATCCTAGCGACTGGCGCTAAAACACCTTTCACCTTCACCTTCACCTTTCAAAAGAAGCTTAGCTACATCTCTGCTAAATCTCTCTGACTAAATTATTCGTTCCTTTGTTTCTGATTCCAGAACCCAATTTCAAAAATACCACAAAGCCATGAAGTCACTCTAGAACATGGAAAGAAAACGGTACGTATGCTTCATTACATTCAGATTATTTTTTGTTTTTAATAACAAGCCCGCTGTTTTAGATACAAAATTAAACCAATATTACAATTTTAGATATCTGCAATGACCCTAGATCCAGCTGGAGCGAGGCTGGTGACCGCTGGATATGATTACGAGGTTGGTATTCGTTCTTTTTTTGTGCCCAATCAACTGTCTACTTCCCTTGATTCTGACCACCAGAAAAAACTCCTTCGATAACTCAAAATCTTGTTAACTATAACAACTGTCTACTTCCCTTGATTCTGATCACCAAAGAAAACTCCCTCGATAACTCAAAACCTTGTGTACTCAAACAACTGTCCGTATACGGTCGATATATACTTCAAAAAGTAATTCCCTAATTATTAAATCTACCCTAATTTACCCTTAAAAACCAAGGTTTTTGTTTTTCAGGTGAAATTTTGGGACTTCAACACGATGGATCTCCATCTTAGGCCATTTCGAAATATCACACCAATGGAAAGCCATGGAATTCGCACGATTCGCTACAGTGCTACGGGAGATATGCTGTTAATTGCTGCAGGAAGTGGAAACGTCGTTGGCTCTCTACTCCTGCAGTCCTGGTTTGAATCCCATCTATTGTGGTATGCCACTTGTGGAAAAACTATCCTAGTGTTCGCCATTCATGACATATACACAAATATATGGTACTGAAGAAGGCTCAACATAGCCCAGGCAGGGCCGTCGAGAGCCAGCTCGAGCCCTGGAGTTATCCGGATGGGCGGGCCCTGAAGGGGGTTTGGGGGCGAAGCCCCAGAGAAATTTTTTTGTGACCACGCCCTCTAAACTCTCGGAAAATAAGGGAAACGCCCTATTAAAATATGGATCATGAAAAATAATTTGGGTACTTCACGCAAGGTTATTGAAAGGACAGTATTGGTGAGTATTTAGCATTGTTTTGTGTTAGTAAAATAAAAATAAAATATTAGGAACAAAGTTTCAAACTCTCAAAATAAAAATTTTCGCGCTTTCATGTTTGCAAAATCGTTAATAATGTTATTAAAGTCAATAGTTCTTGCAATTTCGCTCTCGATGCTCAATACTGCGAGGTCTGTCAGCCTGTCCTGAGTCAATAAAATTTTAGGGCAATAACAAAATGTTATGGTCCATAATTTTTACGGGCCCCAGACCTTTTACCCCTCTACCCCCCTCTCGACGGCACTGACCATAACATTTGAGGGTTAGTGACTCTACGTTATGGCCTGTGACGCAGGCAAAGTGCGTATAGATTCGGCAGTATGAAACATGGTTTTTTTTATTTCTTTTGGCCTTTCGGAAGGGCAACCTTTGTCTTTCGCAGACTTTCTATTTTTCATCTCCCCACAATACAGCTAGCTGATATGAATAGGCTTTTTTGGCAAGCCACTAAAACGTGTCTTTGCAGCTGCTAGGATCGCCTTTCCTTCATATTTTGCTTAAATCTTTTCAAAGATGATATGATTACAAGGAACCTGTCATCAAAATGTCTGACAAACTGATCTGAGACAGACGTAAATAGATAAGCTGATTTATCTGATATCCAAAGCGTGTTTCGTCGATTTATCGGAGCCAATGTCCAGACAAACTAAATTTGTTCTATTAGCTTTGTCTACTTGTCTACACGATTTGTTCTACAAAATGTTGCTTAAAAGAAACTAGTACGCAGACCCTCAAACAATTTCAGGTATCATCATCATCATCATCATCATCATCATCATCATCATCAACATCATCAACATCATCGTCATAATCATAATCATCGTCATCATAATTATCATCATCATCATCATCATCATCACCATAATCATCATTAACATCATCATCATAACCATCATCATAATCATCATCAACATCATCATCATAACCATTATCAACTACCAAAGCAATCATCATCATCGTCATCACTATTATAATCAACATCATCATCATCACTATTATCATCAACATCATCATCATCACGATAATCATAACAACGATCATATCAATCATCATCATTATCATAATCATAATCATCCTTATCCTCGCCATCATCATAATCATTTTCATCATCATTGTCACCATTATCATTACAACATTCATCATAACCATCATCAACAACCAAAGCCATTATCATCATCGTCATCATAATCATCATCGTCATCATCATAATTATCCTCATCATCATAATTATCCTCATCATCGTCATCATCATAATCATCTTCATCATCATCATCATCACCACCATTATCATCAGCATATCAATAGCATGATCATTATCATCATCATTGTCGTCGTCATCGTCATGATCATCGTCATCATCGTCATCATCATCATCACCATTATCTTCACAACAATCAGCGTAATCATCATCAACAATCAAGACCATAATCATAGTCAACAGCATCATTATCATCATCATCATCATCGTCATCATCATAATCATTATTCCTATGACCATCATATAATAATAATAATAATATAACTGCCATATAACAATAATAATTTTATTATCATCATCAGCATCATCATTATTGTCATGAGCATCATGATCCTCGTCGATATCATCGTCGTTGTCGTTATACTGTAGCAAACACAAAAGTCATAATCATCATCATCATCATCATCGTCTTCATCGATGCCCCTCCAACTTCAAATCCTCGTCTTTCGCAAGTAGAAATTCGTATTTTAAAAAATGATAAAATAAGCACCAGTCGCATTCTGTTTGCTCACAGTTGTGGTGTGGAGAAAAAGCTTATATAGACCATATTTGAAGAATGTTTAACTGTGCAGTGGACGCCACTGAAGTCGGATTACTGCATGTCTAATGATTTTCTAACGCCATACACCTGTTGCATTTACACGATTCTCACTCCATGTAGACCACAACATCAGTAAACGTATATAAAATACGAGTTTTCAAATTTCAAATGACGTCATTTTATCTGATTCAATTTTCGATCATTTCATTTTATTTGGTTTTTCCTCGTTCAAATGTCTTGTTTTGACGGATTTTTATAGGAGATTTTGCAAAGTTATAGAAAGTTTTCTAGAACAGTCCATCGCTTAAGTCTAGTTTACCTAAACGTTCAAAGGAACAGCTGTTGAACAACTATATTGCTCAACATATTTCCACTATTCTGAGGGATTCTGAGTTTTGTTACACTTTTCTTACATATAAGAAGCAGTAAATTTCGACTCAAGCTGTCCGTTCTTATAATTTCCCTTATTTTTAGGCTCGTTCTTAATTGAAGTTTCTTGAGTTCCTTAAGCCAGTCTTATGTCGGCCTACGATATGATAGAACTAACGTGAGCAAGTTGCAAATGCTAACATATGTCGGCAATGTCAACAACTAGTCAAAACTTATAGGATACAGTTGCTTGTGGTTGCAAGAGCGCTCAGGTCTCGATACATTGACGTACCGAGGCAGTTCTTCGTGGAATCTGATATCGAATGAAATAAAGGCAAGCAACTCTGTGCGAGGTTTTCAGCAGAGCCTTAAAAACAACTACAAAGAGGCAAAACTATGCAGCTGCAAGCTTTGTACGGAGTTCTTGCCAAATATTGGCTACTTAAATAGCCAATCTTAGTTCAAAATGAAATAATATGTTGCTAGATATTAGTTGATTTTGTTTTATAATTCGTTAATCCTTTTTATAGTTGTTACTAGTTAATTTTCATATCCTTACAAATGTATTTTAAAGTTTAGCTATGTTATTTAGAATTTAGTTTTATAGTTTATGTTGACTGCAACTAACGGGAATCGTTTGTAAACTAATCGCAAACATGCGCATTTTCTGGAACTATGCGCTGACCAGCTGTTGTCCTAATGGAACAAGTTGCTGAAGCGCTTATGTCGAAAGGTTAGTTGCGAGAAATTAGTTCGAAAAATCGGCGATTAGTAGTCGGCAACTAGCGCAAAATCGACAGAAGCTTGACATTTTAGCCGGGGGGGGGGGTACTTCTATTGTTCATTATACTAGACGTGCCGCCCAAATGGGTAACTTTTTCAGCGCCAATTTCCCTACATATGGGTTGATTTTCGTAAAGAATCTCTACACATGGGTAGTAAAATATATAAAAACTTTTAGACATGCATTGTCTTGAAAAACCTGATAAAATGTGTGTTTTAGTTTTCAGCGCAAAGGCCTTTTCGCCGCATTTAGAGTTGCCTCAGAGGTTAAATTGGGTTCAAACATTTGAAATATTGGTACAAATGGGTAAAAAATTTCGTTGTTTTTTCTTTACATGGGTACCACGAAAAAAAAATTTATCGGTAGACATGGGTGGGTTTGGAAAAACTGGGCGGCACGTCTAGTTTCTTGAACAATGAGGTACCCCCCGGGCATTTTAGAGTACAATTTCTCAGTAAAAGTACAATGATGAACTGTGTTTGCGTAGAAATGCAACTTGCTTGTTTATTTCTCTGTGAATATTTGTTTTTTCATTCTAAGACTCATTGTAGCCCAATTTTATTCATGTACACGGTATGCTGCCTATACCCAGTTTAGCCTGGTTTTCATATAGCCATGAGTGGCTGCGCAAGTGCTGAGACACAGCTGTATCAATGCTGAGAAAGTGGTTGCTATAAAATGGTTTTATTGCTCACATTTGGTTGGCTTGTTACAGTCATGTGCTCAATGAGAACAAAAGCAAGTGCCACAGACATGTCGCCGACGGCTGTGCCACATGTTTCCACTAAAATCTAGTGACAGAAGCGTCACGGGAGAGCAACTGTCCAGCCATGGTAGTGCCACTGTAAGGCAGTGTTTCCCTTAAAACTAAAAACGTCACAGCACTGTCTAAGCACTGGTACAGCCTTGTTTCTGCACTGGCTCTGCCACTTTTGGCTATTTGGAAAAGGCGTTCTTCGCTTATGCTTAGATTTTGCCAAAATCTGGCTCGTGTTTTGATCACATTATTCTTGTAAGAAAAGATTCTACCACGATAGAACACTTTTTATTTGCTTTGTAGGGTCATGTGTCAATGCTTCATGGAGCATGCTGGGATCCAAAAGATGCAAGCTATTTCATGACATGCGCAGATGACGGGTAAGCTTGTTGTTTTACAGTGGAGAGGGTCATTTAGGGGTTCTAGGAAATATGGGAACTTGCAAAATTTATTATATCCAGGGAACAAGGGAACTTGTAGGTGAAGGCGTAATGCTGTATTTAGCGCCAGTCCCTGGGATCTCAGTAGCAGCTTAACTAACCGAGATTTGAACCCTCGACCCTGGCTGTGACGCTACCGTAGCTGGGGCTCAAACCCTGACCTCGCTGAGCTCTTGAGACCACGAGCCAGCTGGATTAGGCCACGACGCCGCAGCACCAATAGGGAGCAAGAGAACATTCGGAAACAGGGATAAGGTAAGACCCTCCCTATCAATCCGCTTGGCTATCAATCTCATCAATAATCCTACAAAACTCCAGGGAACAAGGGACAAAACAGACCAAGACATTTGAAAAAGGCAGTCTTTATACCCAGATGCGGCTCGAAATGCACCAATCAGAATGGTGAAGCTGAATTGGCATTGTGTTTCAAATACCAATCAGCTTGCGGGATATAGCAGGAAGATCAATAGAATTAACTTGAGAGTCCAAGTGAGAAAATGAACTCTTTCTGTCTTCATAGAGCCGGCCTTTTGGTTTGATGCGGACAGATGTTACATACTTTAGTAGGTACATTACTTGTAATTGTTGCTCTCTCTTGCATAACAGGACAGTTAGACTTTGGGACATAAATGACGTTCGAAGAAATAAAACTGTTATCAAAACAAAAACTCAACAAGGTATAATTTTTCGAAATATTCTCATTCGTAGCTCAAATCTTCAGCCAAGTACGTTGGTCGCATTCCCAGAGGGGGTATGATAAAACAACACGTCTCAACCACTTTGCGTCCCCACAATTTTCGGTGAAGATAAAATGGTTTATTTAGCGTCAGCTGCTAGGAACTCAGTAGTAGGCTAACTGATCGAGACCAACACCCTGGCTTGTAGCTGAAGTTAAGCTTGGTCGTGTGAGGTCAGCATCTGGATGGGTGACTTTCCACTCTGCCGTCCTTCAGAAGGGACGTTCAACTGGATGCGGCATGCATAGTAGGCCTGAATTAGCTGGAAAAGCTAGAAATAACAGCCTACTCAAAATAAAGTAACAACAACAATTAGTGTTGCTAAAGCTCAAGCCCCGACCTCGCTGAGCTTCTGAAACCACGAGCCAGCTGGATTAGGCCACTACGCCACAGCATGTTCGTTCGGCAAAGAGAACAACAATCACCACGCATTTCCAAACAACAACCCACGTTGAAACATAGCCGAAACAGCTGAAACTGCGCCATAGAACAAAGAACAATTGCCTGACTACCCAGATAGAGCAGAAATTGACAATTTGTAGTAATCATTCAAACTCCGCTTTTTCTTTCAGCAAAGAAAACTCCAGCAACATCTTGTACTTTCAATAATGATGGGAAAATTATTGTTGCCGCTTGTCAGGTAAGAATTATTGGCTTTCTGTACACGATACAGATGACTTGGCTTATAATTGTGGTACAGATATGTGCCTTCCATATGGGTTGATTTTTGGTCCTTAAATTATCTATACATTTTTTTAGCAAAAACAAGATATTGTAGGGTGGGAAATGAAAACAGAATGTCACAAGAAAAATACGCCCTTAATATAGGGACTGCGTTTCAATATAAGTGGGAGGCTCTGTGAATTTTCGGCGACACACCCCTGTCCATCCATAAGTCCTGTACTCCGCTCCCGGGATGAGCCTTTGCGAAACAATCAAACATATTTAGTCAAACAAATGTTTTGCTGTTTGTTTAAGTATTATTGCGAAGTTTTGAAGCAGACGGTAGGTTACTGGGCTATTGTAGCAAATATGCTAATGCAATAAAATATTAATCTTTCAGGATGGTTCGATTCAGGCATGGGACACAAGAAAACCATTTGTAAGTGGTGGATCATTATTTTCAAACCAATATTCAACCTGTTGTTGGTATAGATTCCAAACTAGGAGACATGTCCCGCGTGACACTGTATTTGGTGTGTCTCCCAGGGTAGCTAAACGTGGGAGTGATAAGCAAGCAACATTCCCCGAGTCGCAGAGACAAGAAATGTTTCTGTTGTCTCCCAGAAACATTTGCTTATCTCTTGCTAAAAATTTTGCCCCGTGCTACAAAGTTTCCGAGGTGGCTAATCTAGGAGACATGTCACTCGCAACATTGTCCCACGTGACATGTCCCTTCGATGTCTCCAAGTTTAGCCACATCGGAAACTTTGTAGCACACTAAAAAATTTGTAGCGAGCGATTTTTAGCGAGCGACACACTCATGTTTCTGGGAGGCAATAGAAACATTTCTTGTCTCTCCGACTCCGGAAATGTTGTTCGCTTGTCGCGCGCATGTTTAGCCAGCCTGGGAGACATTTCGGATACAATTTCGCGCGCGACATGTCTCCTAGTTTAGCCTCAGCTTTAGTCTGTCGTTTCAGTCTATTTCTGAGGTTCATGATTTTTCCGCTATTCTTCGCACTCTCACATATTTTCGATGGTTTCTTGCCTTTATTAGTAGCACGATTTGTTATATGCATATATTAATCTCCAAATTTTCTTCTCAAGGTCCATACTGCATTTTGCAACAGACAGGCTCATGGGAATGGCACAAGTACTTCATGTGTGACGTTTTCGTACGATGGTCTTGATATAGTTTTTGATATTTATGGATTCGCTTCTTTCTCAAACTCAGGGCATGTTGTTCTAAACTAATTCTTTTTTCGGAAGGCTTCTTTTTTCGGGATATGTGTTTTTCGAAGCCATTCTTCCGAAAACGGCAGGTTTTGGAGCTCTCCAAAACCTCGTGACATCAAAAGCAAAAGTTTTCCGGGACTTTCGAGAGATTCTCGGTTTGAAATTCGGAAATGACTTCCATTTTACTAGTTGTCAGGACACATCCCATGAATGGGTCTGGGGACGAGGCAAGCAAGAATTTTGGCGCGAAAATGACTGACGTTTGGAAGAAACTTCTGAAAAGTTACGGATTTTCAGAATTCCTGTTTTTTGAAAATCGTGGATTTTGTTTTTGGAAGCTTTCTTCTTTCGAAATTGGGAAGGTTTCGAGGTTCAGAAGAACACGGCCTTATTAAAAGCCATGTATTCAATTCGAGAACGGAATGAGAATTAATAGTGAAAAAGCTTATAGAATTTTTATTGTAATAATAAAAACCTTACCGGAAAATGCTAAGCATGTATCCAGTTGCTATGGCGATGCATCTTCTTAGGCCCATTTGAAGGTATACATCCAGAAAGAGTCACCGCTAGCAAAATAAAAGTAAGGCATTTTCAAGCGATGTTTTTGGACTCGAATATCCCTTTGGATTCCCTTACTCAACATGTCTACTATTTTCCAGAAAAAATGTTGGGCCGACCCAGACCTTTTTGAAATGGCCAATCGAATTATTTCTTCCATATTTTAGGTGACGATACACTTAAACTTTGGGACTTGAGAAACTTCAAAAAACCAATCAACGTGGCGACAAATGTTCTCACATATTATGATGTGTAAGTATAAAAAGTTATTATCTTTTAAATCAGAAAATTTTTTACCTAGCAGAAAACATGAACAGAAACATCTTATCAAAATAAACAGTTGTTTTGATAAGACTCTAACATATCGATTAGCCCTCTGACATCAACTTCAAACCACTGTAACGCCCTGATCAAACGATCAAACATTGTTCATCGAACATTTGAGATCTGCTTAAACAATCAAGCATTTGCTTATCAAACAATGTTTGATCGTTTGGCCACGTCACGAACATTGCTTGACAAGTACAAATGAGAACAATTCATTGCGAAATGTTTTTGAAACATTTTTGCTTGACGCTTGCTTGATGAGCATTGTTTTTGACGTGGCCAAACACTAAAAACTTTTTCTTGAGAAGCGAATTGCAAATCTTCGACAAGCAATGTTTGATCGTTTGACTAGGGCCTCAGAAAAACTTCACAAAAACAGTTCCTGCTTTTCACAAGCAAAAATGTTTGTCAAGAAATGTTGCGAGATGTGGCCAAACGGTCAAACATTTTGTTAAAAAAGCAAATCCCCATTGTTTGCCAAACAGTGTTTTATCGTTCGGACAAGGCCTAACACGCAACGAAAGCAACTTTATGGTTAAGTTTTTAAGTAACTAACGTAGACTCACGACACGAGTCTCTAGTTTACGCTCCCCTTATTTCGATTTGTCACTCCAGCAGATAAGCCCCTTCCAAATTAATGAAAAAAAATTAAGCCCCCAGGGGGCTAATTCGAGTATTTACGGTATCATGGCAAATTTTGTGGCCAGTACCAGGGGTCAGTCCACTGACGGTTGAAACTCGAGGAAGTGCGATTGGGGCCTGGAGACGAGGATGGGTTCTCATGTACTTAGTACTTAGACTCACGACACCAGTCTCTAGTTTACGCTACCCTTATTTTGATTTGTCACTCCAACAGTTTGTCATTTGTCACACTGAGCGATTCTAGAAAACAGCAACAACATCGAGCGAAGTAGTGGGACGTATGTAGTGAGTCTATTGAACGATTGCGAGGTCAATGCTGGAAAATATTCGGACCGAAGCATGATGTACGGACCGAACGTAGTGAGGTCCGTACAAGAAGCTGAGGTCCGAATATTTTCCTGCATTGACCGAGCAATCGTTCAATAAAGGCTTTATTATATGGTGTTGAAAACATTATAGAATATTTTCGAACTTTGTTGGAGAATGTTTACTCAAAAACATATTTTGTCAGTATTTCATTTTCCCATCTCAATCTCTCTCACTTCATCAATAAGAAATTACGTGGCTATATCACGTGGTTATATCAACGCCGGTCAATACGGCTTGTACGGACCGGTGAAGAACCAATCAGATTGCGCCGTTGCCGGTCCGAACAGCCGTATTTTCGAACACCATATAATAATCCAAACGATCAAACATTGTTCGTGAAACATTTGGAAATTGTTTGTCAAGTAGAATGTTTTACCGTTTGGCCCGGCCACGTCCAAAAGCAACACTCCTCGAACATTTTTGCTTTGAATATTTTTTAGCTTGAAACGTCACAACGTTTTCTGACGTGGCCAAACGTTCAAGCATTGCTTGATAAGCAAATTTCAAATGTTTTACAAACAATTTTTGATCGTTTAGCCAGGTCCTTATAAACATCACTATGATGCTTTTGGTTTCTTAAACTGTTAAAAACCCTACATCTATATAAACGTTAATTATTTCCTCTCAAGTGATTTGAGCCTAATTTTTTTCTGTTTTGTAGCCCACGCGCTCAGAATGTATAAAGAACCTCGGGCCAAAAGTATGAAAAAAGTAAAACAGGATTTGAGGAAAGACCCAGTGCTTTCAAAGAAACCTGATCCTCCGTTACTGGTCCAGGTAGATATTTTCAAATATGCGCAGTATCTTTTTCGATAAAAACCACCATGAAATACGACAGTCAGTCAGTCAGTCAGCGAGCCAGCCAACCAGTCAGTCAGTCAGTCAGTCAGTCAGTCAGTCAGTCAGTCAGTCAGTCAGTCAGTCAGTCAGTCAGTCAGTCAGTCAGTCAGTCAGTCAGTTAGTTAGTCAGTCAGTCAGTCAGTCAGTCAGTCAGTCGCAGTCAGTCAGTCAGTCAGTCGCAGTCAGTCAGTCAGTCAGTCAGTCAGTCAGTCAGTCAGTCGGTCGGTCAGTCAGTCAGTCAGTCGGTCGGTCGGTCAGTCAGTCAGTCAGTCAGTCAGTCAGTCAGGCAGTCAGTCAGTCAGTCAGTCAGTCAGTCAGTCAGTCAGTCAGTCAGTCAGTCAGTCAGTCAGTCAGTCAGTCAGTCAGTCAGTTAGTTAGTTAGTTAGTTAGTTAGTTAGTTAGTTAGTTAGCTAGTTAGAATATTAGTTAGTTAATTAGTTAGTTAGTTAGTTAGTTAGTTAATTAGTTAGTTAGTTAGTTAATTAGTTAGTTAGATAGTTAGTTAGATAGTTAGTTAGTTAGTTAGTTAGTTAGTTAGTTAGTTAGTTAGTTAGTTAGTTAGTTAATTAGTCCGGCATCGATCGGTTATTCTCTTTTATTGCTACTTTATTTACTTTATTTTTTGTTGTTTTTTTTTCTCAGGATCTGGAGGCAGAATTCGAGAAGGAATGAGTTTGTCTGGATTCATTGTCAAACAAATCGCTCTGCAAAAATACGATGATTCTAACCCAAGAGAGGCGATCCTGAGACACGCCAAGGTAACATTCACTAATGAGTAAAGTACACGTATTCTTATTATAAGAAACTGATATCATGAGAAACTCTAATTGTCAGATAGCCAAAACGTTTAGAAATGCTGGTACTATTACGAAAAGTTCTGGTCTTATACGAAAAATTTTGCAACAGAAACTATCAGGGGTGGATTGGCAGGGATGCTGGCCTTCTTATTATAGGGTCTTTAACAAACCGTTTCTGTTGTTTCTTGAGCAAATCTCTTCGATTTGTTGGGATTTCGAAAAGATTTGGATTGGTTTCGCTCAGCCTGAAAGCAGTTGGAAATAACAGAAATTGTTTCTCAATGCAAATAATTGGAAAGAAGTAAAATTAAAAAGATAATCAGCATATGCGCAAGAAAATATGGAAGCAAGAAAATATAGAAATGCTAATATATGTAAAGAAGGGAGACGATTTTGCCATCGAAATATTGCAAATAAGAAAAGAAGTATTAACATGAACTGTAGCCCTTGCCTTGAATTAATTTTTTAGAGAGGAGCTCGCTAGAAGCAACTATTAAGACAAATTGCTATAGTGAAAACAGGCCCCCTTTACTGGAAATAGCAACCCTGGATATTCGCTGCCAGTCCGCCTTTGGAAACTATTTACTTCTGTCTGTGAAATGCGTTCTATTTTTTCCCATGTTTCTTTGTAATTTGCAATATCCATACAACTTGGGCAGCCATAGGCAATCAGAAATGATGATTGATAGAAACGAGAAAGCATCATTGAGACATAGTTTCCTGCGTCTACCTAAGAATGGCTATGTTCTAAAATTTTTGATAAATTAATTCTTCTCTCTTCCAAAACAGGCAGCTGAAGAGAACCCACATTATGTCACACCAGCATATAACAAGTATGTATAATTCTAACTAAGCTATTTTTCTTATCTTTTTAACCCCCTAACGATTGCTACTTCCAGTGAGGTTCCATATGTTTGTATCTAAATCTGATCGAAAGGGAGCCAATGCAGTCGCATTATAGACTTATTACATTCGTCGTAGTCTACGCTCCTCTACACCCCACCACCCCGCTCCAACTACTCTGAGAAGACAGCAGTGGCGTAGCCAAGGGGGGGGGCAAGGGGGGGCGCCCCCCAATAGCTGAAAAGTTGGTGTTTTAGAAAAGTCCATTTCTGCAATAAAATCAGTGGGGGGGGGGGGTAAGAGAAATTCTAACAACCTTTGGGCAATAAATATTTTTCAATGTCGAAAAAGAGTAGAGATATCATTCCACCTCACCTGCTCGGTTCCAAGGAAAATGTTCTACGACTAATATTATGCGGCAATTAACACCACATGTTTACTATTGTTCAACCCACACTCCCTCCTTTTGCAATAGGTCTCGATGTGTGAAGGGTTATAAAGGCACGGATTTTCTTATGTTTTTACGATCCCGTAGGACAGATTTAAAGTTTATTCAAAAGACCTCTCTAGCGTATTCTTGCAGTGGTGAAAAGTGAAAACGTCAATGTCCTTTCTTTCAGTTTTCGAAATAAAGCGAGATAGAACGAAAAGGCAAAACCACGAAAAAATTAGTAGAGTAAACGAAAAATCAGGCAACACAGTGCATGTTTCTAGTAGATAAACGTAGACCTAGAATGAAAATTTTCACCGCTTCGCATAATAAGTATGTATTTTTGGCTGGAATGTTCTACATCAACAAGAAAGCAAGTGTTTCCAACCAACAGGTGAGGTAAGATGTCTTCGGATATCCAGTATGTAACACAACACAATAGGCAAGCAAAAAATATGCATTCTATACGATACTAGAGTTTGGAAAATGAAATTTTTTCCGGGGGAGCATACCCCCGGACCCCTCTTGTTTTCTGTGCCTTCCATTAATCAATTTGAGACTATTTCCGACTTCCGTGTTTTCATACTAAAAAACGCATGGCAACAAATTTTGTGTTTGCAACGTAGATATTTGGTAGCTTTTATGAATTTCAATGGTCTAAGAACAATTTTTCCCTGGCATAGCAATAAACGCTGTACGAAGATTGTAGGTCCGTTGTCATGAAATTATTGTGAAAAGCAAGGATTATCCAGCATATTTTCTCCGTTTGAAATCCCATCAAATCTCTTTTCTAGAGGGCCGTCTTACGACCTGTAGAAGGTCATGGTCCCAAAAATTTTTATGGGGGCAAGCCCCGGACCCCCATAATTTTTTGTCTTTTGCCCCCCCAAAGCCAAGACCCTGGCTACGCCACTGGAAGACAGCTGTATGTTGTTGCAGTTCTGAGAAGCTGTTTCTGAAAGAGTGGGAGGAAGGTAATAAGTCGAGTCGCATTTATCAAGACTGTTTTATGGGGGTTAGACTTGTTTAACCCTAGTTAGTGACTATAACAAGACGGGTTGTCCCGCGTTTTCCGCAGTAACTCAAGGTTGCAAGTCTTCCGCTTTCGTTGTCCGTACAAGTTAGTTTAGCTAAGATTGAGAAGTTCGAGAAACAAAATTTATATCCATGTGAATCAAAGTTTTCCCCTCCCTCCCCTTTCTCCCTCTTTTCTCTTTCCCTTGCTATTTTTCCTTCCGACAGAACCTTTTTCCGTTTCTGTTGGACAAGGTGCATTGCCCGGAAACCGCGTTTTCCATAGCCAATCACGCAGGCAAACAGGGCAGTGCACAAAATGCCCAATTTTCCTGCTTTCCCCGGGGTTATAGGAATTAAAGTGTCCTAAACGTTGAACCTATAAATATCAAAGGCTTGTCATTGGTAAGCGGTGATTATCAAGTCTAATTGATACTGTGAGTTGTAATAGAGTTCCAAATAGTTTACAGATATAGTTTGAATCGTTTGAAAACTGAACATTTTGTTTTGTTGTGAATTTTTAGGACTCAGCCGGAGCCAGTTTTTCAGCAAACTGAGGAAGAAAGCGATAGTGACGAGGAAACGAGCAAGAAAAAGCCGCGTCTTCTATGAGGTAACCTGGGAACAAGTTCTCTCTGTGGCGTCACTTCCGATTCTGCTTGCAAAAACACGGCCTAAGGCCGAAAATGGCCGCTTCTTCGCTTCGAAATGACGCAGGCATTCAGTGCGAAAATTCACGTTGTTGAAGCAAGAATGAATGAGACTTATTTTATAGCAGACAGTTTATAAGTTAAAAGAACGTTTTACCTAATTTTGTATGCTCTGCCTCGCCAGACATTTCATAATTCCAAATGTAATTTATGTTGACAATTTTGCTTTAGTCCAGCAGTTAGACCATACTTTTTTAAACTAAAGGAAAGTGTTTTCTGAATTGAGCTTTAAAGTTACAGTGCTGCGTAACGCACGAATTTTCCCTATTTTCAAGTACACCTTACCGCACGTGCATGAAAAATAACAATAGAATATTGCGATTCAATTCCCCTGGGGATCTGCTCGCGCTGCAACGTTTTTCTGCCATCGTGTGTAGAATACGCTTCTTGCAACAACCTTAAAAACCATGTGGAAAAAGATTAGTTTGAGAAAGTGTTAACTTTAAAGCCTGGCTTCCATATCTATTGTCTTAATCAAAAATATGTACCATTAGGGCCTGGCCAAACGATCAAACATTGTTTTGGCCCAACATTTGGGATTTGCTTGTCAAGAAAAATGTTTGACCGTTTGGCCACGTCCAGAATTTTGCTTGTTCAACATTTTTTGTCTGCGTCAAGAAAAAAAATGTTTTTGAACTTTTTCAAAAATATCGCGCCACAAATGTTGTTACTTTTGCTTTTCAAGCGATGTTTTTCGACGTAGCAAAACGGTCAAACATTTGTTGTAAAGAAAAATTTTAACTGTTGGACCAACAATGTTTGATCGTTTGGCCTGACTCAAGGACAATCAGTGACAGCTAGGCTAAACTAGGTTAAATTAGAATTGTCTTAAAAGGTATATATAGGGACTCCAGTGTGCCGTGTGCACATCAGTAGGGAACTAGGCCCTAGGCATTTAATTTTGAAAGGAAGGCAGACATAAGACTGAAAAACACAAGACAGAATTCGGTCCTTTATATATCTGCTTAATAGCATTTTATATTTTCTTTATATCACAAGCTAAAATATCTGAAAATATAATCATTTTTATTCTGTTCTGTTCTCGAAACAGAATAACTATTCCTCTCTATGATCTTTGCTATAGATATTTCGACGGCTTTATAGCTGTTTAAAATCGCTAAGGCCTAGTTTAGACAGCGCATTATGGGCGCGGCGAATTAAATTCAGCCTACATCACGATTGATGCGCTGTTAGAGCGCTTTAAACTACATGATGGATTAAGACAGCGAATTTAATTCAGAGCGCTAAAGAAAAGATAAAACTAGCATTTAATAATTTAAGTCGCCTCAAAAAATGGTTGGTGACACTTATGAAATTGACACTTACACAAATTTTTAGGCAATAATTTAATTCGCTTCGCCCATAATGCGCTGTCTAAACTAGGCCTAAATGTTTCATAATGTTGTATCTGCTATTGTAGCAATTAAAAATCTTCATTATCGCTCAACGAAAACTGTATGATAAAATGAAAATAATAATATACCTACTAGCAAATATATTATATGTTCTTATAAACCTGTTCTTATAAAAAAAGAGTGTACTAGTAGATAATATTGGCTAAAATATAGCCTAAAGGTTATACGCCGTTCTAAAATTCAATTAATAATTTCGTTACACAAATTCATCTATTTAAAAACTTAAAACACCTACTATACCTAAAAAATTTATTTCAAATACATGAATGATTACAATTGCTACATCATTTCACCAACTAATGGGTTCTGGAATATAGATCCAGATCTAGGGTCGTTTAGGGTAGTTTCACGTTCCCCTGTTCCAATAAGGAAATCACCTTTTTCTCTGGAGTTGTGTTGGATTATATTTCAGATTGATAGTCAAGCGGATTGACAGGGAGGATTTTACCTATCCCTGTGTCCCAATGTTCCCTTCTAATTTTGGTCACGTTCCTTTATTCCTTGGATACATTTCGCATGTTCCAATGTTCTCTGGAACCCCTCAACCACCCTCAGATGCGATTGAAATGCACCAAAATGAAAGTGAAACGACTATAAGTATGTTTCAAATGCTTTTCTTCGCAAGACATGCAACAACTTTTAAAATCCTCTATCTACAAGATAAGTCGTACGCTAAATCAACAACAAAATCGTACCAAGTCGTACGACGTACGAGGACTGACTTAGTCCAAGAAAAATCTCTAGACAAAGGGACGTGGCATTAGAAAAATACACGCATTCTTTTTACAAGGAAGCTCGGCTGAGGTTCAGTACTGAAAGTTGCTTAACTAAAGTTAAGCACTGAAAATTCCTAAGCAATTCCTTAACCTTTCCTTTTGTGTCTCTTTAATATAAACCTAAGGGTAAGTAACAATGCAATATATACTGCACTTGTGTACTTAGCTTCAGTGTAGCAGCTGTAAACTCCATGTGTGCTGTCCATCGCTTCGCTAGTTGTGGTTGAACTACATAAATGCGTTCAAAACGGTTGCATTCAAAAATGTAATGCTTCACATTCCTTAGCAGTCCCCGATCCAGTACTAGAAATACCTCTTTGCTTATCCGTTTTTACAATCTTCCTTATAAAGACCTTCCTTAAAAAAATGTGTGTATTGCATTATTTTATTGTACTGTATTATATACTATATATACTCTATATTTTTGGGTTCCAATTTATTATACTTTTTTTTATTACTCATTTGACAACTCCCTCATGATTCCCTCGCAGCTAGCAAACCTTTCAAAATCTGGGTCAACCTTTTTCTGTTGGTGTCCATCAACCTGGTCCCCATTTTGAGTGCCGCCATCTTGCATATCAAATAATGGATTCTCATTGGTCAGCCTCAGTTTCACTGGAAGCTCATCTTGAAACGAGGCATAGTATGCAACTAACATCGGCAGTGACGGAAATGATCGGTGGAAGCCCTGAAATGATAAGAATTAAATTAAACAGAATAAAAGAGATCTCCAGGTGACTCGCGGGAAAGAAATAAAATTCAGGGGCACAGAACCCCGGGGGTTCTTCCATTGTTCATTATACTAGACGTCCCAGCCAACAGAGTAACTTCTCCAGCAATAATCTCGTTACATATGGGTCTGTTTTCGTAAAAATCTTTAACATTTCAATAAACAGCGGAAATATTTTCAAGCATGTTGAAAAGCTTTTCATCGTCCTCAGAGTATGGCCTTCAGGAACCATTGGAACCATGGGAACAGACAAAAACAACAAACTAAGGCGGAATTTATATCCAGATGCGGCTCGAAATGCATTAATCAGAAAGAGAAGCCGAATTGGCATTTTGTTTTAAACATCAATCAGCTTCAGGGATGGTAAAGAATCTCTACTTATGGGTAGTTGATTAGCACTTACGCTATTTCTGTCTGCGATTCTAATCTAGGCTAGTGAACACAAACTTCAAGGTGTAAAGACCTTGCTCTCAGTGACTCCGATGATGACGTTGAATTGCGGGTCCGTCCCAAAATTAATTGGGACGTTTAAGAACCACTGAGGACCTAAAAACCTTCTGATAGTGACCACCTTCAGCCTGGCGTTGATATTTCATAAATGACTTCTGAGTAAAAGAAACCTCAAAATTAGCCATATCAGCCAGCATTCAAAAAGGAATGTTGCGGGTACTGGAAACGCCTATAAACTTTTACAAATTCCCCTACTCCCCCATTTCGATCTTCCCCGTTCCCCTTTTTATGTGGGAAGGATGAGCACATTATTAGAGATAGCAAAACTATTATCAATGTAGATACATGCTATAACTGGTAAATGTAAAATTTCATTTCCTATACTCACAGGAATTTTATAATCTCCCTCGGGCGTTTGTTGAATCAAGATATTTCCGATACCGGACGGTTTAATTATCTTCGGTATTCTCACTGTCATAGCGTAAGAACCCGGATTACTTGTACTGTCCCGGATGAAGAAACTTCCTTCTTTCTCGTTCGCAAGAATTTCTTCAGATATTTCCCTGAAAATTGAGAAAAATCGCTGATTGATTTCGAGGCAGTCTAAATTTAACGATGTTTTGGCTTTATTAACCCTTCTTCAGTGCATGCATATTTATGTACTCATTACTTATTACAAATGGCATATGGCAAATACTAGGATAGATGTCCCTCCAACTCCATACAACAGTTGATGAGATTCGAACCTGGACTACGGTAGCATGATCGGAAGCTGCCGACATTTTCACTGAGCTAAAGAGCTCAATGCTGTTCGCTAAATGGATGCCTATCATAGTGAGAGCCTTTCATATGAAAAAGAGGCAAGCCTCATAATGGAAAAGAGGCTTACCTTGACAGGCCTGGTTGGTACCAATGCGAGTCTCTCATTAATTGTTCGTCGGTGACAGTAACAGCGCGTTTTCTTTCCAGCACAGGGCTGTGCTTAGGGCTTGACGGCAGAAACATATAAGGAGTAGTTGGCCGTCGGTGAATTTCGGCGGGTGGCAGCTCGCTTTCAACTGATTGCTTACTTGCAGTAGTCTTCGTCTCGACATTTTCGTTCGTCGACGAGCGCTCTTCGGCTCTTGAAGAGGAATCGTCGGTTTTCGCAAGGGTATCTTCGCCTGTCGAACGGCAATCGTCGTTTCTAAGGGATTCCTCGCCTTCACAAGGCTGGTTTTCGCTTGCTGTAGGGAAATCCCCAGTTTCTGAAGAAGATTGAACTTTGTTTGTATCAATTTCTTCGTTTGTGGACGAGGGTTCGTTGCTTGTTGAGGCGAGCTCTTCGTTATTTGCAGAGGAGTCATGTCTTGCTGAAGAGGGTTCGTTGCTGACTGAAGAGAGCTCTTCGTTTCTTGCGGGGAAGTCTTGGCTTGTTGACGGGGGTTCGTTGCTGACTGAAGAGAGCTCTTCGTTTCTTGCGGGGAGGTCTTGGCTTGTTGACGGGGTTCGTTGCTGCTTTTTGACGGGGGTTCCATGACAATAACATTCTCATATAGCATAGGCTTTTCGACATCTTTGTCTTCTGTACCAACCCCTGAAACTTGTTCTTTTTCTACGTACATTTCCTGAGTGGATTCTTGACCTGCATGCATATCCTCGTAATCGGAATCAGTGCTATGCAAACTTTCCTTGCCATCGGCTTGCAAACTCTGAGCATGCGCATTTGAAGTCTCATTGTCATGTGACATTTTATGACCAGCTACGCGGCCTTCGATGAATTCTTGCATTGCATCATTAGTAGATTCCGCCTATGAACAGAGAAAAACAGCTCATCAAATTTTAAGTTGAGGATCGAATTTAAATCTATTTATAAATTTAAGTTTAAGTTAAGTTAAAATTCAAGATTGAGATTCATTTAAAGTTTAAGACTAAGACAAGGCTAACATTAAGATTAAGATTATGATTAACAATACTTTAAGTTCAAGACTAGGATAAACATTAGCATTAAGTTTTAAATTTCAGTCTAACACAAAGACCAAAAGTAAGAATAAGATTGAGATTAAGAGTAAGTAAGATTAGGATTAACATTAAGATTAAAATTCAGAGCAAGTATAACAACTTAAAGGCTTAATCCCCTCACCCAAGAGTCCTTGGGAAGGGGAAGTCCTTGAAAGCGGAAGTCCTTGCGAGGCGGTGGTCTCACACGGGCAAGGACTAGTCTATTTAGTAATACGATTATTGTGAAGGTCAAGTGTATTGAAAAGTAAAAGTAAAGTAGAAAGTAAGATGCAATTGTAACGTTGTATTGTAAAGGTTTCAGTTTGACCTAAGAGTCACGCTTAGATTAGAATTCATGTAGACGAGCACGAGCTTGCAGAATGTTAGAAGTAAGAGACCTTCACAATAACGATACTGTCTTTGAGTTGTACAAAGCTTCTAAAACGTAAGAGCGTTTTTCGTCTGACACTCCTCACTCGGAGTATAAACGTTGAGTATAAACAGACCGAAACGATTGGCTAAGGCGAAACATATTCCGAGATGCAGATCGAAATTCACCAGTCAAAAAAGTTCCAGAAAGTTTACATATAGTATATACCTTTGCCAAAAATGTGACCCCCGTCATGGATGAAATAAGCAGTTCGTAGATAATATCAAAAACGAATTTTGCAGGAGGTCATCTAAAAGATATCACTCACCAGTGACTTTCCTGACATCGACGATGTTTCAAGTTCTGTCTCATTTTCAGGATGAACGTCCTTCCCAATTCGAGGCTTTATTAATTGCGTCTCTACTGTAGTAGCTGCGTTGGAGCTCTGATTCAACTCGCGGGAATTCTGCGGGCGATTTATCTGTACATTTTCAGATATTGCGTCATATATTCTCTCTGTTCCATTGGACCTTTGCCGCGACTGCGCAATCATTCGATTATCGAATTCAGTTTGTGAGATCTTGCGTGACGGTAGCATGCCTGTGTCGACTGGATCTGCCTTTCCAGGGATCATTGCGAGTGGATGATACTTTCTAGCACGCTGCGCATGCTCTGACAGATCGTGACCACGTGCTATTTCCTTTTTTGCCTGTAACGCAATATTAACAATCGTTGTCATTCAATAGACCATTTCAAAGAAGCCTGGGTCAGGCGCGACATTTTTCTGGAAAATGGTAGACATTTCCAGTAAGGGTGCTCGCCGCATGCAACAACTGGAATTACGGTCCAGTGAAGGTGCTGTGGCGTCGTAAAACGCGGACTAATCAATGGTAATACATGAAACATGATAAATTTGAATTTACCCATCGCCTTCTGTTTTGCAACGGAGAATCCTCTTTCTTTTGTTGCGCATCGTTCTCAAACCCTTCAGTTTTAGAATTCCTGTCAATTGTCGCCATTGCAAACACAATTCGGAAGGCTTTAGAAACCAAAGCCGACATTTGCTGGGCCTAAAAACAAAGATCATCGTTTATTTGGTGCACTTCTTTCTTGCAGTTTCAATCCTTGGTTGCGAGCTGCATATTCTATGAAATGTTTTAATGAAAGCTAAAAAGTCACCAACAGAAGGCATTTGCAACTTCTAATCTTTTTAAACCAATAGGATTAATTGAAAAAGATTTTTGTCTTCCCGCTGTATCCTGCCAGCTGATTGGTGTTTAAAAGACAATGCCAACTCAGCGCTACTTTCTGACTGGTGCATTTCTAGCTGCATCTGGGTATAATTTCCAACTTAGTTTATTGCTTTGGTCTGTTTCTGACGTTCATACTCTGAGGAGTGTCAGACCAAAAAAGCTTTTATGTATGCCCGAAAATGTTTTCGCTGTTTATCGCAATTCGAAAATGCAGAAGCTTTACTTGTTTCAATCGTTCGCAAAGCAAGATCTTTATTTCATTTAGGACTTTTGGAATCTGTTCACATCAAAACCAAAAGGCCAGTTCTTTGTAGACAGAAAGAAATCGTTTTCTCGCTTGGACTCTTCAATTAATCCCCGGGGTACTTCAATATGTAGACATACTGGACGTGCCGCTCATATGGATGGGTCTTTTGACTGAAATTCTCTACACATGGGTCTGACATTCTGCTCGATTCTGATTGATGGGTTGATATTTTAGGATTTTCTTACTAATAGGTTCCATAATGATTTACCGCAAAGTGGCTGACAACCTTTCTACTGTGTTTTTTGCTTTCGAAACGATGAATTAGCAGCAACAACAGAGCTCGGTCACATTGATTGCAAAGAATCGCCGTCAGATTCGATTTTGCGAGACTTTTCGTGAATTCTAGCACTGTAAAGGGTTTTAAAATCAACCAAATTCATACACAAGGGCTTGAAATTTCCTGATTTTCATGCAAATGGATCAGAAATCCTTGAAAATCTTATCATACAAATGGGTCCTTTTGTCAAAGTCCAGATTCACGTCTAATCATGGTCATATTGAAGCACCCCCCCCGGAATTAATCCTATTGGTCTTCCTGCTGTATCTCGCAAGCCTATTTGTGTTTAGAAACAAATGCTAACTCAGCATTACTTCCTGATTGATGCTTGTTAATCAGCATGAAGGTAAAAATTCTGCCTTGGTCAATAGTTTCAGTCTGTTCTGTTTCTGACGTTTATACTCTGAGGAGTGTCGGACGGAAAAAGCCTTTCAATATGTCCAGAGATATTTCTCCTGTTTCTCGCAACCTCCGACAATTGTTTAGAAACCAGGTTTTAATAAGTATACACGTTTTTTTTTATAAGAAAGTGGTTTATAAGAAAGTAGTGCTCAACGTCTCAAAAATGTAAGAAAGTTTAATACTGGACTCTTGAAACTTAAGAAAGTTTTGTTTCATGCTTCACTCCTAATGTTCTGTATGTTATTTTCGTTCTTCTGTTCAGTCGTTCATCTTGCTATTAAACGAGTCTAATGATTATTTTCTTTGAAAAACGTGGTATTTGTGCGATGTATACAGTGCCTTAAACGGTGCATTCTTAGAAATACTGCATTCCAAAATTTTTGCTAAGAAAGTCACAAGAAAGTTTTGGTGCTGAAAACATGAAATATCTAAGAAAGTTTCAATACTGGCCCAAAAAAACTTTCTACAAAAAAATCGTGTAGTGGGGAGCTAAACCAATGTATTGTCTATTGTCCCTTTAAGTCTACAGTTACAGGATGATGTATGGAGCTTTCTAATAATACTATACATGTTGTCAGTCTGTGTAAGCTCAGAAAGTGCAAAAGTAATCTTGGATCTAATAATTTTTGGGCAAAAAAATACTATCTTACATGAGATGCTTTCTTTGTCTTGAATACGTGAGCTTGCAATATCGGAGGGGCTTTCAGTGATGTTGAACTTCTTGCAACATATGCAAATAATCTTGTATCTGGACTGCATGTTGAAATGCTTGATTTGGTGGTGTTTTTTGCGTACTGTGGTGGATAAGCACTACTGTGGTGGGTTATTATGCTTGACGTGGTGGGTTATTATGCTTGATTTGGTGGTGTTTTTTGCATACTGTGGTGGATAAGCACTACTGTGGTGGGTTATTATGCTTGATGTGGTGGGCTATTTTTCTTGATTTGGTGGGCTATTATGCTTGATTTGGTGGCATTTTTTTGCTTACTGTGGTGGATAAGCACTACATGGTGGATAATTATGCTTGATTTGGTAGTGTTTTTTGCATACTGTGGTGGATAAGCACTACTGTGGTCAGCTATTATGCATGATGTTCTGGATAAGCACTACTGTGGTGAGTAATTACGCTTGATGTGCTGGTGGTGGGTTATTATGTTTGATGTGGTAGTGGTGGGTTATCATGCTTGATGTGCTGGGTTATTATGCTTGATGTGGTGGTGTTTTTTGCGTACTGTCGTGGATAAGCACTACTGTGGTGGGTTATCATGCTTGATGTGGTGGTGGTGGGTTATTATGCTTAACATTGTGGTATTTTTCCTGTACCATGTACTGTGGAACCACCATATCAAGCCTTATAATCCACTACAGTAGTGCTTATCTACCACAGTCTACTAAAATACAACCACACTAGTGTGTATATTTGCTAGCGTGAAAGTATTAAATTAAGATTAAAAATTGAGTTACAAGCAAGGCTTACTGTTTCTTTTTCATCATAGATCTTGATTCCTTCTGTTGTTATCAACATTAGAACTTGAATGCCTTTCTTGACATGCTGAAGAGAGAAACGAGAATCGTTAAAACTTCAAAGTTCAAACAATTGATATTTAATTCAAACAATAGACTGAATTAATGTGTTCAATAGATCCTTTGATATTAAACAGATATATCAAGAAAATTTGCATACCATGATAGGTGGGATTTGAACCTGGGATTCATGATTACAGAGCCAGTATTGTTTCTTCTGAGCTAAAGAGCTCAATGAAATCGCCAGGTTACTCTCAAAGTCCTACAGCCCAAGGCTCTCCTAGCCAAAGGCTCAATATAGCTGAAACACAGAAAAAGTCAAACGGGTGGAGAGTCTTAGGCTGTTTGACTTGGACTTGGAGAGTTACTCTGCCATTTTATCGAGCTCTATGACTCAGTGGATACATTGTTAGCTCTCTGTTCATGCAGTCAGTTCGAATCCCATCTACTGTGGTATGCCATTTGCATGAAAATCTGAACTTTCAAATTCTGTTGTTTAACAATAGATCAGTCTGAACAATGGATTGATTGTTACTCAAACAATAGACAATGTCACATGAACAACAGGTATATCGTTATTAAACAAAAGATAGGAGGACAATAGATCCATTGTTACTCAAACAACAGACAATGTCAAATGAACAACAGATCTATAGTTATTATACAAAGATAAGTGTGAACAATAGATTCATTGTTACTCAAACAATAGACAATGCCACATTAACAACAGACCCATTGTTATTAAACAAAAGACAAGTCTGAACAATAAAGCCACTGTTTTTAAAACAATAGACAATTTCAAATGAACAAAAGATCTATGGTTATTTACAATAGATCGATTACCTTGAGTTCTTCAAGTCTTTCGTTCATTAGATTTTGTCTTTCCTCAGATTTCATCATGTTTATTGCAAATGATCCAATATACTGAAAAGATATGAACTGTATCAATTTTCACTCTCATTTCAAATGAAGAAGTCAACCAGTGAACATATATCAGATTTCACAATTCTGTTGACATGTGTCATGTGTGACAATTATTTTCCTCATTGCAATATTTAACTTGTTATTTCCCAATGTTTTACGTTTACTTTTACTGGTTTTTACTGACAGACATTGATTCAAACTATTTCCTGTCATATAAAAAATAAGATATTTTTTATTTTACAGAGTGGCAAAGTCGTTAACTAAGTAAGTCGAAGTTAGCATGCCAACTAAAACTTAGGTATCTAGGTCTATAGTAGCCTAGATATAAATTTTCATGACAATTTCTTCTTTTTATAACATAATAAAAAACGTTACCTTCATAAGTTGAAGTTGCAAAGAGCGAAGAGTTTAAAATCTTGTGTAAAATACGATACTATTGCAGTCTCTCCGGTTGTTTGTCCCAACTCAACAAAACAACCTACTAGACTAACTCTATCTGGAATTTGGGCCTAACAAACAGCCTAACTAAGTAAATACACCAGAAAGGCTTCAAAAACTCTTATAAATAGATCCTCAAACCTTGCATAATCTTCTCAGTTCAACTTCGTCTTCATTGTCGATGACTTTCTTCTTTCCTTTCCCCATTTTGATTTAATTTCCCGCCCGGTAAAAGTTAAACCTTTTATATTTGTACACTTTCCAAAAGACGTAATCTGAGCTATGAAACTTCAACCATTACCGATTTGCACCCTTTTGGAAATGACGGACGAGTTCAATTGTTAAAGCAGCGATTTGATTGGCTAAAAATTAGACCATGTGATTTTTACCATGTGGGCATGGAAGATTGTCATGATAGAGGATGTGTCATGGCTGTTTAGCCGGTTTAGCGTAGGAGAAATCTAAAAAATTTTCCTTGTTCAAGTTTCGCCTCAAATTATCTTTATGATAATCTGAGCTATAAAATTTACAGTTTTGTACCCTTTTGGAAATGACGAGTTCAATTGTTAAATCAGCGATTTGATTGGCTAAAAATTATACCATGTGATATTAACCATGTGGGCATGCAAGATTGTCACTGAGGATGTCGAGGATGTGTCATGTCATTTTTAGCGTAGGAGAAATCTGAAAAAATTTCCTTGTTCAATTTTTCGTTTCAAATTATTATGATTCATCATTCAAAATAGTAATTACTAAGAATTTCTAAAATCCCATAATTTAACTTAATGTACATCGTAAGGTTTTAAGGCTCAAATTATTGCGCTTCGAATATTTAACTATAAAGTGTAGGTAGACCAGCTAAGATCAAGGTTCTTTAAGCCCCTCCAGTTTTCAGACTAAATTCTGATTTCAACACAACACAATGCTACCTACTTACTGACGTTAAAATCTTGCAATATTTATATTATAAATCTGTAGTTAATCTAGGATAAACTATATTTACAGTGATTGCGATGTGGTAATATTATATATAAACACTCAAATCCGTAAATCAAACTGCAAATCTGCTTTGTACGTGCACAAGCTAAAAAAAAACAAAAATTCCTCCCACCCAGACACAGAACAGGAACGCAGATTTTCCAGAAATCGTTGCGCTTGCCCCTTGTGATCAAAGATTCGGCAAGGATCTACTAAAACTAATGGGCGGTGTTTTTGTTTTTGTCACTTTTCTCCCACCGATTTCCACTTCCGCTTTGATACCGTTTGAAGCGTCCTTCTTAGAACTGCGACTGAGATGCATGCTGGGTAATGTCTTCTCCTTCCGTTTCCATACCATTTTTTCAACAATGCAATGCGCTGCTTCTCGTCATCTTTCTCATTTGATTGGTTGTTTTCTGGCGAAATTTCCGGAGCATTTTCCAAGTGGGGTAGGAAAGTCCTTTTCCGGACCGGAGGTGATTTCTGCCCGGCATACGATTTTCGCAACCGGACAACTTCATTTTCAGTGTACCTGATTCGGCTGTGAAGCTTCTCGACGTTTCTTCCATTATTAGTTGACTGCACAGCAGCCAAAAGATCGTCTGGGCTTGTTTTCTGTGGCCCGGACGCTACATTTGTCAACGGATCGAGAGATTTCCGTGGTAGGACGGGAATTCGGCTCTTATCTTTTGTGTCCGGTCGAGAATCCAACCGGAAAGTTTTCTCACTGATGCTTCCGCGCTTGAGAGGCTGGACAGCTGCCAAGGAATGGCGATATCCCCTTTGATTGACAGCTTCTGATGGGTTGAGCTCAGGGAATCTCCTTTCTGTGCATAATTTTGTATAATGTATCCATTTTTTCATATTCAGAAATTGCGACCGGTGCTCCAGGTCCAGTGCGTCTAGTTTCTTATTCAGTAACCTGTCTTCTCTCTCATTGGCTGCTATTGTTGTCATGTAAATCCGGGAAGTTTGCTGACGAATGAGTGAGGTTCTATCTGTTCTATCGGTCTTGTCACTAAAATCCATTGTTCTTTGGGATATCTTTCGATGCCTATTGTAGAAGTCCTATACTGTTTCTGAAGACTCTGTTCTAACGCCGGAGTAGCACTCTTTGTATTGATATAATGCACTTTCTTTTAATACCGGTATAATAGCATCAATAACAGCATCAATCCAAATGCAGTTTAATGCTTAAGTGGTAAGCATTGCCTGTTTTGACTGATCAGATTTACCAAAATAGTCAACTTTCTTATCTGCGTGGCTAGGGGTAAAGTATTCTATTAAAATATTAATTGAAGAAATCTATTTTAAACTTCTTTCCTGCTGTTCGTAAAAAAACACTATTGCTGCGACAATTTGACGAAAGAAAGTGTTCATCGTTCACACGTCTGTATGGGCCATCAGGTTCTGTTTTGGGTCTACAAGCCCTCTACAAGTTCCCCTTGTCTCTACTTCTCGATGTTCAGTTCTTTATTTTAGCTCGTATCGTTTTTTATCTTTAATAAACATCAATTTTATTTGCCTTGTTGAAAAGCTTGAATCTGATTTCCTCGTCTTGTCTCCCTTTTGATGCAATCAGAACACAATTTCAGGCCAACTCCTTAACTTCTCGAAGAAAGTACCAGCAGCAGCGACCGACGTTTTCCTCTCTTGCCAGAGTTTGAAGTGTTTCTTCGCAGTTAAATTCTACAGATAACAGATAACAATTAAGGAGGAGAACTATGGCATAAAATAGCTATTTTCATGTCAAATTTTCACCAGCTTGTCTTTTTGAGCTCACACACAAAAAGATAAACCTATCCAGCGTTTCTTGTTTCCATTCACAAAATGCTTCTGAATACATATGGAATTAGATCTTCAAAGAACTGAAAACGTCCACAAGTATACAGTAAAATTTGATTTTTCAACTTAGCAGTTCCTCTCTCAAGGAAATTTTCACCAATTTTGCTTGTTGAGTTCTTGAAAAGAAATAGATACACTGCTTTTGTGATGGTCCACATCAGTCATCAGTTGTAAAATCGTTTCGTTGATAGTGATACCAAAATTAAAGGTTTCCAAAATGCCATCAGAAATTAACTCCAAACCAACTGAATGAAGATAGCACTGTACACTGGAGTTTCAGAATCAGACAACCCAAATAGTATCTTTTCTAGGTTTTCACTTCAAGCAAAAATGCTCCTAGCCTGTAGACTTCTGGTCCCGTCACTCAAAACATTGAGTATTTTGTGAATGAACAAACCTGACTCAACTTCCCCCCACAAATCTCTTTCTTCGAAGCTGCAAGTCTTTGCCTTCTTTTAGAAACCACAAACAAATCGAGTTACAATTCTGCAACACGCACTTCATTGGTGATGATAGCAAACAAGTCGATACAAATCTCTGCACCACGGTGACGTACGCAAGCGGAGCAGTTTGAACAGTGTTTGAAAAATTAGCATCAAATTTCATTATTTTTCTCAAAGAAATCCGTTCTGGAGTGTCTGGAAAACCGAAAGAATCCGAAAACGGGGGCAACCATAGAAATTTAGAATCTATCTAGATCTCTGGATCTGGTCCTTGTGTAACTTTAGTTGCGCGCTCGCGTTTTTGATACCATCACACTCTTTTTCAGTCAACAAGTTTCGTAGTTTCGCATTGACTTTTCAACAATCTAGTCTACCCGTCCTTTTTTTTAAAGTTGACTACTTTTGGCAACAGTGAGCGCTCATGAAGATGCCGTCATCGTCGATGAATTTACCGTCGCGGTCGCGCTCGCGTGATTGCGATTTAGCGTAGGGTATACCGACGCATATAATAACGGCCTAGTAAAGCCAAACAGGGCGACAGTGTAGGCCTAGCTAGAGATACGCAGTCTGTGCAAACGGCTCATTTAGTACCGACAAGCATAATTATACAATAACTGACATGTACCGGAAATTGAACAACATGGACTGGCCACAAGTAAGTTTTGCTGACTCTGACGGTCCAAATGCGGTTATAACTCAATACAACTGAGATGAATGCCTGCCTCCCTCGGGATAAATGTTCAATTTTCCAAAATGACGTCAGTCTATAACTAGTGCCCAGCTCCTTCGTCTGCTCGCGACGTCTTCTCTGCGTCCTGCAGCAACGGCTGTACTTTCATACAACACTACGCATCCCAAATATCTTCTGTGGTAGTGCTAAAAGTATATACAAAAGTCTACTCGAAAAATCTCCAAAAAAGTTCAGAAGTTCGACTGAGCTTCCGCGTTGTAGGAACGGAACCCCGTGTCCGACATGGCTTACCACGATTGAGGTCCTTATAAGGAATTACGTAGATGCCCTGAAGCCTTTGAATAAATAGAAGGATATCCTTCAAATACAGACGAGGATTTCAAAACGCTTGTCGTGAGTAAATTTCATCAATATTTTAATCTTTTGTACAACATTGTCACAAATTGCGTATGATAGCCAAATACCAAACAATGATATGATATCCGTAGACTTATTACATTCGTCGTACACGCTTTTTTTTATAAGGAACCTACCTCAAGGCCTAGTTCTTAAAGTTCCTTATTTTTGGGCCTCTTTTAAGCCAATTGTAGTTCTAAAAGTTCCTTAATAGTTCCTTAATTTTAACTGCACATACAGTGGTCTTAACAATAAAAGAGAGACATTTGCATGTGAGCAAAGCTCGAGACTACTCAAAGAAATATTGGACACATGCTTAACGTACAATGTATGTGATTTTCGACTGCAAATGAATGGAACCGGCTTTCTAATTCTTGATTATTTGCAGTGATAAAAGTATTCAACATTCAAAAGTTCCTTAATGATTTTCTCCTTAGTAGTATAAGTTCTTTAAATTTTCGGGCCTTCTACATGTAGGTTCTTTATAAAGTGGTTCCTTATAAAAAAAAAAGCGTGTACACTTTTTTTAATAAGCAACTGGACTTTTGGTCCAGCCCTTGAAGTTGCTTAACTTATCTGGTCTTTCAGCCTTTGCAGAATAACTGGGTACCCCCCTAAGAACTCTTTTTTGGCTCCTTTCATGCTGCTCAATGTAATTGAAAAATTTGCAATGATGTATTCTATAAAGAAAGCATTGTATATTTCAACAAAAACTTGAACATCTCTGCAGTTGCTTATTAAAAAAAAGTGTAGTCTACGCTCCTCCACACTCCACCACCCCGTTCCACCACTCTGAGGAAACAGCAATTATGTTGTTGTAGTTATTGTAGCTGTTTCCGAAAGAGTAGGAAGAATGTATTAAGTCTATAATATCCGAAACCTCGGGTTCAGACAGAGGCTACTCACATGTTACATGCATGCAACTGTTTGAGGACTGTCCCACATAGCTAGACTCACGACACGAATCTCTAGCTTACGCTCCTTTTATTTTGATTTATCACTCTACAATGAGCGATTGCAGAAAACAACAACAACAACGTCGAGCGAAGTAATAGGATGTATGTAATGAGTCTACAACAGAATTGTGACTGTGCAGATGAGCGGTACTTGGTGCTGGCGTAACTTAGATAACCATCTATGTACGTTGTAACCAAAGTTTATAGAAAGATAACAAAGAAAAGTTAAACAGTGAATTCGCATTTTACCAACATTGATATCAAAAGCATGAACAAATCTATAGCAATAGCCCCACACATTATGAACAACACCGGTGCTAGCAAAAGCCGCAATAATATTGGCAACAGTATTAGCAGTAACATGGAAATGAGTGGATGCTGGACGCAGCAAAAGCAGTGGACGCAATATATCACACATTAGTTTCTTTAAAAAACAGAGGCAGGGACTCAACTCAAAGTGGCATTAGTAGTCATACCAGCAGCGCAGCCTCGGCAGAAGCATCAGCATCAGCAACAGTGGTAGTAGGAGTACTGCTTGTAGCAGCAGTAGAATCCCAACTTGCACCAAGAGCGCAGCCGCAGCAATAATAGCAGTAGAAGCAACACCAGTAAGGCTGCAGCAGCAAATGTAGGGGAGATAAAAGAAGCAACTGCTGCCGCTACTGCCGCGTCGGTAGCAGGAGTAGTAGCAGTTTACAAGTGGTAGCGGCTTGCTAATAGTAGTACTGGCAGTGTTTTTCGATACTCAAGCAGGAGCATTAGCATTAACAGAAGCACTTGGGTAGTTGCAGTCAAGGGTTAGGCAAGAGAAGCAGCATTCATCAATACTGCCGCATCGGTAGCAACATCAGCAGCAGTAAAACACGAGTGATAGTGGCCTTGCTGGTAGTAGCAGCACTAGTTTTTCCATTCTCAAGCAGGAGCGAGCAGTAGCAGTAGAAGCAACAGCATTCAGGTAGCTGCAGCCAAGAGCGGGCAACAGAAGCAGCATTCATCAATACTGCCGCATCGGTAGCAGCATCAGCAGCAGTAACACACGAGTGATATGACACATCAGTAAAGTAGGAGAAGCAATTGTAGAGGAGGTAACAGAAGCAGCAGCTCTCAACGCTGCCGCTTGGGTAGCAGGAGTAGTAGCTGTAACACGGTTGGTAGCAGTCTTGCTTGTAGCAGCAATGGTAGTTATTCGACACTCAAGCAGAAGGCAGCAGCAGCAGTAGAAGCACGAGCAGTAAGGTAGCAACAACAATTGCAGGATACTATTAGTCGGCAGCATAAGTAGCAGCAGTTATAACAAACAGAGCTGGTAGGGGCCTTACTATGTTACTAGTTGCAGCAACGGTAGTTAATACCACAATCCAGCCAGCAGTGGCATCCTAAAGAGTAGGAAATAGCAACAGCAGTAAGCATATGCAGTCAGCAAGAGCGACAGCGGTAACAAGTGGTATGCAGAAGAATAGCAAACAAAGCAGCGGCAGTAGCAGATGCTCTATATGTATTAAAGTAGTAACAGTTGCTGCGTATCCATGCATTTACTGCAGTAACCAGTTACTGATAGTTGCAGATGTAATTATCTTTTTGTTGATGGCCGCATAACCATGAAGAATTACACACTGTATAGCACAGCAGAAAATAAAAGACAAAACAAATTTGATATTTTGAAAAACGAAAACGCAAAAAGAGGGGATTAGAAACCATTGAAAAACGACTCCAGATTTTCAGTTTTGAGACTATTTGGAAATCTATTATCAGCTATGCTAAAATTAACTGAATAATTTTCTATTTACAAGATTGATTTATGGTGTGTGTAAGTGTTTCACGATACAGGTCAGGTCTTGTGAATCGGATGCCGACGAAACCCCCTGAATTCGGCCACAAGGTAATTGGAAGACCATGTTTAACTGGACAGTAGTGCAGGAGGTCGTCTAGCAGCAGTAAGTTTCGTTGGATTATTAACCTTTCATGGTTGGAGTTACGCTTGGCTCTACCGTAATTTGAGGCAAATTGATTCCACCAGTATTATTATCCTCATTCAATTCTTTCGCTAAATCTTTACGCTTTTTGCCTTTCACTTTACGAGGTCTCGTCGTAGTTTGAGTTCCCGCAACTTCCAGATGCGGCAAAATTTACGACCACGTCGTAAATTGGGTGGCGTTTTATGGCCGGCGAAAGATGTCTTCAGTCTCGCAACTTCGCTTTCGGTGTATTTTACGCGGTCATGTAGCATAATCGAGGGTCTTCTCGGGTGAGATATACTGGGAAGTGATTGCGATTTCGCTTTTAGGTTTTCGTTAGCTTTACAAGACTCTGCTATATCCGCGGAATCTAACAAAAACTGACCACCGAGTTTAGTTTTCGCTTTCGCTTGTTCTCGGCAAACTTCGCTATCGCAAGTGTGATACGATTCGACTTTCTTCACTCGTTTTTTGCTGATTTTCTTCGCATCGTAAATCCATTTCTTCATTTTCAAATATTGCGCCCTGTGTTCTAAATCCAGGGCGTCCAACTTCTTGTGAAGTAAACGATCTTCTCGCTCGTTAGCGGCGATTGTTTGAAGATAAACTCGCGAGGCCTGTTCTCGGACTTGCCGAATTATATCACTGCGGTCGGTACGGCTATCCAGATTCATTTTTCAGTAGAAACAGTTTTGGAACTAATAAATTATGTAGAAATGTTGCTGCAAGCTGTCCTTTTGCTAATTATAATTATTTTTCAATCTCTGCAACCGTCAGAATTGATCCCAAATTCGCTTCTTCCACGACGCTGTCTCCAAACCAAACTCAAACTGCTAAGCCCGAGCTAAGCCTGTATCTATTTCTCCAAGTGATAATTTAATTCCAGAAAACTCATTAATGTGAGCTTTTAATCTTCTATCCTTGGCCTTTGCCTGCAAGTGCTTTTATAACGTGTTGACAATGTCAAATCCGAGTCGAAACTTCCACAAATTATTCCTGTTTTCTTCAAGCTTTGCTCTTTCTTTTCTGCAAGTTTCAGGAGTAAGGATCGATGGTTTCACAAGCGGTGTTCTTGAACTTAGTTTTACAGGGACTCAGATCTTGAATTATACAAAAACTCTCAACTTTCTGCTGAGATAAAAGGCCACGTTCATTCCACAAGCTGTTCATCTAACTTTAAAATCAACAAAATATGACTTTTCCAACTTTTCTAATGCCGAAAGCCCGAAAGGATAAACTCTAGATGATGATATGCAATGACGGCACTCACTGAGTTGACGCTATGAAATACTGAATAATAACTCTGAAGTTTTCTAAAATGCCCTCTTTAAAAAGCACCCTCTCGATAAATTTCGTAGTAGCTATTATTCCACCAACCAATTACTTGTGACTTCTGGTCTCAAATTTTCGAGGCAATTTATAAACGTTTATTCCTTGTGATAGCTGCAGCAACTGAGAAGATTTCCAAGTAGTTATAGAATGCGCTGACAAAATGACAAAATGATTCGGTATTCGAGGTGCATAGAGTTTTCTTCTATTACAATAAAGAGCTTTTCACTGTCAAAATCTGTTTTCAGGGTAGTGAAGAAATTCCACTTCAATGTTCGACGAGATTCCACTTCCAGCTTTTTCCAAATAACCAAGATTTATGTTTTTGTATTTATAGACGAAGACGTTGTAGTCTTATCCGCAAATTTTCGTACCTTTCCTCAACTTCGTCTCTAACTAACCCTCCACGAATCTCAAACGTGCTTTAGAGTGCGTCCCAATCTTCACGGAACAATTACAAACAAAACTTCGAGTATTTAACACGATTTTACTTACAATTTAAACAACCAAAAAGGTCACTGAGATCTTTAGCACAGGTCAGGCTTGACGAACGGTCGAACTGACGTAAACAGCTTTCTAACAACAATAATAACGGTAGCGGTGAGTTCAACTTTTCACTTTTCTCCTCTCTCTCATCTCCTGTCGCTTTAATCCACAAATACTTCTAAATCTTATCTCAGCGTTAAATTATCCTTTGAAAACAGGGCCAAGAACAAATGAACTCAAAGAATCAGGGATTTTTTACAAGTTCGGTATTTTAATGCAATGAATAGGCCTTTATATCGAAGCAGAAAGGCGTCTCTAATTCTCTTGTTTGTGTGTAATGTAAAAGGAATGCTCCCTCTTGAGCGAGGTGCAACTGCGAACACGTTTTCTAAATAACGAAATGTTAATTAGTGAGTATTGTTTGCAAGTGTTAATGATTCAAATGTACCAGAAGTACACAGGTGTTGTTACTTGTACAGATTTGTGAACTGGGTCGAGTGACGTCATTTTAAGATGGTGTTCCAAATGACGTGACCTGTTGCTAAGGAGACCGCCTTCGGTCCCAGTCTCTTTTCACCACGTGAGCTCCCGAGGAGACCGCACGAACAACAGGCAAACATTACTCCGCACACGAACACTCCAGATTCCTGATAGCCTTCCATTTTACTGATAGCCCTAAATGCTACTTCAAGATAGTCTTCAACATCACTTCAAGATAGCACTCCACGTTACTGATGATAGCCTTCCACATTACTTCAAGATAGCCCTCCACGTTACTGATGATAGTCTTCAACATTACTTCAAGATAGCCCTCCACGTTACAGAAAGATGCCCTCCACATTACTGAAAGATAGCCCTCAATATTGCCCCGCACCTTCCACATTACTTCAAGATGGGCCTCCACATTGATTCAAGATAGCCCTCCACATTACTGAAAGATAGGCCTTCACAAGACTTTAAAAAGCCCTCCACATTACTGAAAGATGACCCTCCTCGTAACCTTTGGCCAGGCAGGTCAGTTGTAGGGCATAAGCTAACATAAGCAAAGATCATAGTTTCGATAGAGAGTTAACTGCGGCATGGTCAAAAAGAGTGTATTAGCAAAAAATGTAAGACATCGGCATGAGTAGGACTGTAAGAGAGCCAGTGGTCGTGCAGGCAGCAGGGAAGAGAACTCAGTTGGAAGACAATTTACGTAGCTATAAAAACAAACGGGTTTTGAGACCCATCTTGGACTGGCCAAACGATGTGTCGAATTGGGATGTGAAGTAGCAAAGTAGGGTGAATGTGAAGGAGGAACCAAAATAGTTTCAAAATCTAGTGAATATCATCGTATTAATTAATGAAAATGTTTATAAAAATACATCACCCTGACATTATAAAATAAACAATAACAACAGTCTTTTTGTAGATATGAGAAGCTAGTAAGTAAACAAAGTTTTTATCATTTCTAATTACCATTTTCTTACTGCTGTTTTTCCTGCATTAATTTCAGATTTCTGAAGATTTCAGCTTGAAGATTTTCTCGATTTCTGTTCACCTCCAAACTATTCACGCTCCTGCAGAGAGATCAAAGAGTGTAAGAAATGGGGTCACTTAGAGAGCAAGGGGAGGGGGCAAACGAAAGACCAGCCTTCGGTTGTGTGTGACCAGGACAGCTTTCTGGGCTGTATCATTGAGATCGAGGGACGATTCATTCCATGAAAATCTCGTCCACCCTAGCTAAAAACCCATTGTTTTCACAAAAATCTCTCACAAATCCTTTTGTTCCCCAGAGTCAGGGAAATGTTACGGTCACACGGTCACTGACCCGAGGAAGGCCAGTTAGAACAAAGGAAAATCCTTTGCTGCACCCGAAACACGCCTATTTTTCATTGTTTAGTGAGGAAGGTTTTCAGCTAGGGGTTTTTTGGGTGGAGGAAGGTTGAACACTTTTCTGGACTCTGTCGTTCTCATAAAAATCTCGTATACCTTTTTGGCGAGCGAATTGCCCCTCCACTGAGATATTTCGCTGAGGAGAGTAACTCCTACAGGAGAAGCAGTAGCATAGCCTGGTAGGAGACATGGGTAACTTCGCTAAATCTATCTATCTATCCTAGTGTTCGTCATTCATGAAAAATATGTACAAATATGTATGGTGCTGAAGAAGGCTCAACATAGCCGAAACACAAAAGTCAAACGGAGGAGAGCCTTGGGCTGTATGACTCAGAGAGTTACTCTGCGATTTCATTGAGCTCTATAGCTCAGTGGAAACGTTGTTGGCTTTCTGGTCATGCAGTCCTTGTTCGAATCCCATCTATTGTGGTATGCCACTTGTGGAAAAATCTTCGCTAAATCTAAGATAGCCAAGCTTAATCTAATGTAAAATGTACCAATGTACTAGGATACGACTTTCTTCTTCAAATTTCACCATAATTTTCTCTGAATACGCCCTTTTGCTAAGTCCAGTGATGGTATTCTGACTTCCAAAAAAATGGTAATTATAGAAAAGCAATTACGAAGCAAAGTTTTAGTTGCATATTCACCTCAAGGAAGAAACAATGTTTTGAGTCTTTCCAAAATAAATATCATTCAAGGTACTTCGAATTTTGTTCTCCAATTCCTAAACAGAAAATAAAGAATAGAAAGTTAAACAGCACAGAATTTCTCTTTAGTTCTAAGAAAGAGGAGAGAATTCTTCTTTGGATAGGAACAAAATTTAGTATTTTCTATGAGTTAACCCGTCAATCAATCATTGAATTTGATGCCAGTTGAAAGAGATTTTTCCTAAAACTTTTGAAGAAATTGTTCCAACTTCTGAGTGAATTTCTGTGTCAAAACATTTTAACTGTTCGTTACTTTTAATTCTAACGGAAAGCCAGTAAAATGGCGAATATTTTCCCGCCAAAATCGTTAGTCACGGGGCCCCTGAGCCCTGTTATCTTTGTTTTGAAAATAGCTTGCTTTAGACCGAGGGCCACAGCTAGCCGCCTTTGTGAGCAAAGTGGTGCAATACTTCTCGAACCTAAGTGTATATACAGTATAAAATTTGCAATTAATAATAGGAAAATATTGTACGAACCTCAACCATACGACCAATGTTGACGATGTGTGAGTTCGCATCATTCACAGGACTATCTGATTCAACCTAAAAACATAACAAGCACTTAACTTCAAGAGGAGATGAGTATGATACGGGGACAATCACCATAATTCAAGAAGAAAGCGTATAGTAAAAACAAACAGACAGTGCTGTGGTTTCGTTGGAGGTGTCCAGAGCTTAGGGAGGTCGGGGTTTGAGCACCAGCCACGGTATGTCACAGCCAAGGTTGAGGTCTCATTATCTCATCCGCACACTTTAAGATTGCTTTCAAATCATTGGCAAAGCAAAATCGTCGTCCCATTTAGGAGTTTTGAAATCTGTCTACATCAAAACCAAAAGGGCTATGTAGACAGAAAAAGTTCGCTTGCTTACTTAGACTCTTCAATCTATCATTTTTATGGTCCTTTTCGCTGAATCCCGCAAGTGGACTGGTGTTTAAAACGCAATGCCAGTTCGGCTTCCACTTCACCAGAGTGTCAGACGAAAAAAGCTTTAGTTCCAGAGTTGTTTCCACCGTTTCACGCAATTTTGAAATTTTCTTCCATTCAAAGACTATATCTACATATTTTTAGCCTCAAAATCAATCACCCTCTGAAAAGCTATCGATAAACGTTATACTCAAGCGCAATGAGATATTCCTAAGGGGAAGGTAAGGCGAAAGTACCTGTCTTGTTAAACTTCCTCCAAGGTTCATAACACCAGAAGCTTCTTTTGAAGTCTATAAAAGAGAAAAATAACGGGTCATGAAAACGGTACATAATGCTACATTCCCCAATTTTTTCACCCCCCCGACACGACAAGACATAAAGAAGCATAACGTAACAAAATCGAAGAACCCCTCTCCCCTTCAGTGTAACAGGATTAGCTACAACCTCGTATCCGTAAATCACGTGATCATATGTCAATCATAACTTCTTATGACAGCTATCAATCATTGTAATCCTTAGTATATAAATCATCTATTTAATTTAGGAGTTCTTGTTCTTAGTTGTTAGTGTTATGAATTGTTATTATAATGTGTACGCACAACACATTTCGTCTTTCTCAAGTGCTTCTTAATAAATAAGTAGTGGTCTCCGAAAGACCATTACATCAGGCGATAAGTTATCCTTTTCTCTCTGTTATTTTGTCGAAAACCCCCTGGAACAATCAAACTTTTAAATAAGCCCCTTCCCTCGAATAGGCCCTCCCTTGGAATAAGCCCCCCGCAAAATTCTTTTTTGCAAATAAGCCCCCGGGGACTTACTCGATGGCAGAAAATTCCCTTAATTACATTCTTGGACTGAAATTCCATAACTTCAAGTCCAAATTTGTTAGTTTTGTTGTTTATGTTGTGATGTTATTGTTTATGTTTACCTGAAGCCACAACATAGCTGTTGATGTGATTTTGTAATGGGCATTTCTTCCTCCACTTCTTTCCTGCACTTCAACAACATGAATAGAATCCCAACAGCCTCTGATCTTCTTAGAGCCATCTCCAGCTAGAAAAATCGTTAAAAAGATGCAATTGCTAGATACATTCACCTAAACTCGCAACGACTATTTATTAAGTATTTTTTTTCATGCATTGCAACGCTAGGCTTGTTTTTCTACAACTGGAATACCACAGTCATTGGGATACCAACCCAAGACTGCATGATTCGAGTACCAACGACAAGTCTCTTGGGCTAGAACCAAAAATCATCGAAACTCTCGAATCCATGTTAAAAGTCTCAAGAGTTCTCATTCGGCTTTTTTCAACCAAGTTAAGTCTTCCTCAGTAGTATCGTACATATTCAACTTATATGTATAGAAGTACATACTCTTCATATTAAAAAAAGGCTCCTTTCTTCTTGTCAATTTTCACCATCAATTCAATATTCAGGTTTGCGGGGAAAGCGGAAAAATCTTGAACAAACTTTTTTGTGTCGAAGTATCCAGTTGGACCTTAATAATTTGAGTTATAATAACAGCAGGTAGCTTTTTCGTTTTTGGGACATGATATGGACGGGTTTCTTCCCTTGAAAGCTTCTTGAACGGTTGAACCTTGTTTGTCTAGTAGGTCCACTAGTATCCAGTTTTTGATACCAAAGAAGGCTCAACATAGCCAAAACACAAAACAATCAAACTGAAAGAGAGCTTTGGGCTGTATGGCTTAGAGAGTTAGCTACTCAGTGATTTTATTCAGCTCTATAGCTCAGTGGAAACGCTTTGGCTCTATGATTATGCAGTCCAGGTTGGAATCCCATCTACTGTTGTAGGCCACTTGTGGAAAAATCTAGAGTAAGAAACCGAAAAGCGAAGCTGAACCCTTGCTGACCAATTTCTTACCTTTCTTAATGAGAATAACTCCAGCAAAACCATGGTCCAAGTCCCAGAGATATACAGAGGATACTCCGCCTTCAAAGTACCTAAAGAAAAGAAAATGACAGATACGTTAAAACAATGCCAAGTAATGCTATCAACAGCCAGCTAGTTGATTAGCTAGTTAGTTAGTTAGCTAGTTCGTTAGTTAGTTATTTAGTTAAACAGTTAGTTGATTAGTTGGCTAGTTACTTATTTAGTTAGCTCTCTAGTTACTAAGCTAGCTAATGAGCTAGTTACTTAACTAGTTAGTAAGTAAGTTAGTTAGTTAGTTGGTTAGTTAGTTAGTTTGTAAGTTAGTTAGTTAGTATAGTTAGTTAGTTGGTTACTTTGCTAATTAGTTCGTTCGTAAGTTAGTTACTCACTTAGCTAGCTAGCTAGTTAGTTAGTTAGTTAGTTAGTTAGTTAGTTAGTTAGTTAGTTAGTTAGTTAGCTAATTGGATATATAATAGTTTGTTTGAGGTCTCGTTTGTCCATCTACTTCTAAAACTGTCGTAGCTGGTGCTAAATGCAACATTTCATCTTCATCTTCACCCAAAATCATAGATTGCAAATCAAAATAGTATGCCATTCATATCAAAAATGAAAGAAACTAGACCCACATGTTCCGGTATTGATCAAAAGCTTGATTAGCTTCGATTTCAAGCTTTCTTAATCTTTCTGATGGCATTGCTCCATCATCAAGGGGAGGATCATATGTGTTGCTCCATGAAAGAGTATAGATACGACTGGGCAGAAAATAACAGCTGTTTCTGAATAATTTGCAGAGCAAGATCTTTGGGCATGATTTTCTAACCAATTCTTCTTTCGGTAGCCTTTCTTTTTTGGAATGTGTGTTTTTCGAAGCCATTCTTCTGAAAACGGCAAGAGTTTTGGAGCTCTCCAAATTCTTGTGACATAAAAAGCAGAATTTTTCCGAGACTTTCGAGAGATTCACGGTTTGAAGTTCGAAAGAGACTTCCATTTTACTAATTGTCAGGAGACATCCAAAGTTTCCAGTTTCAGCATATTGAACAAGTCAAATTAAGCTAAGAAACTGTTGTATTGTATGGTGTATTGTGAAATTCTTTAATGTTAGTTTTTACAGTAGGGTCAAATCACTAATTTAAACTAACATAAAGCAAACTTCAGAGATTGCATTAAGCTACTGCATATTGCAGAATGAGCATGCGCATTTGTTATCAAGAAATCATCACTATAGGCATCATTGTTTTTGAGACAGTTAGAGGGATTGATATGTGGCATACTGGACAAACAGGATATTACCTGTAGGAGTCTCCATCTCTATTGTAATCACAAAGAAGGTAATCTTTTCCTGTTTCTTTATCTCTGGCAATTTTCAATGGCTGATCAACTGAAGATAGCAAATCTTCACATAATGAAGGCACCTGAAGCAAACAGGAAAGAATGAAAAAGAAAAAGAATAAATATGAAAACAATGAAGAAAATCAACAAAACTCAAATGTTGATACATCACGTTTCCTTTGAACAACAGCTAAAGGAATCCAACATGGCAGAACAAAATGTTTGCAGTACAATGTACCCTCAGGACCATAGTATTTGGTACGTTATAAGCAATGAGTTAAAACAGCTAGAAAAAGCTAGTGCTGACAGGCTTTACTATCAATTCAACCAATAATCAGCTATTGGCTGTTAGTTAGCAGCTGGTTTTGATTATAGAACACAGAAAAGATATCCTTTCTCTCAAAGCTATTCTGTCTTAAACATACTGGAATTATTGATCTTTCAAATAATATGCCCCTTTCCTATAGTGCATTTGACTCCCAGAACTCTGGTACACAATATTCAGAAGTGACAAACCCCTGGCATCTCATCTCAGCTACACAAAACCTCAGCTGTCATTGTTTCGCGTGGCTACACTTTTTTTAATAAGCAACTGGTCAATAAGCAACTAGGGCTGAGATTTTGTTAAAATTTTTGGTGAAATTGCTTTCTTCATACAGAACATACTTGCAAACTTGTCAATTACATTGAAAAGCCAGAAAAGAGCCAAAATAAGAGGTTTTAGGGGGGTACCAGTCATTCTGCAAGGGCTGAAATACTAGATATGTTAAGCAACTCTTGAGCGCTGGACAAAAGTACAGTTGGTTATTGAAAAAAGTGTACTTGGTGTTTTCTCTATACCTACAGCTTAATTCTAGCTATAACACAGGCAAGAAGGAAATTTGAAATTTGCAGAGAAAGGTGTCAGATAGTTATGGATACAAATACTTCAATCAACCATATACTTACCAAATCAATAAGGTCACTAAGGTTTTTCTCTATTTGCTGAGGGGGAAGTCGTCTCATCAAATCGAGAGCAGAGTCCAGCTGTCTTGCTTCCTAAAAATTAGAAACATGCATAGTCTTTGAGTTGTACTGTAAATCCTCAGGTCACCCCTGGGGCTTAATATTTTTCATTATTTTGGAGGAGGGCTTATTTAAGGTGGGGGCTTAAATGAAAGGGGGGGCTTATAAAATTATTCAGAAAAAGCATGATTTCTCATTGACTCAGAGAATGCACTTTTCTGTCATAAATTATTAAAGGAATCAGCAGTATTGAGGTAGGGTATCAGGCATATATTAATAAGAAACATATAAGAGCAACATGTGTAACAGTTCAGAGAGTTCTGCATAGGTTGTGAACAACGTTGATCTCCTCAGTCGAGTGATGCTTATCATCATCTATATGTCCATATCTTCTTTCTCAATTCAAGAAGCCTCTTGTTCAATTTCATTAGAATTCTTGCGAATGAAGTGAGTTTAAAAGAATATTTGACATACCAAGTGACAATCAGTATTCGAGTTTACCTTCACTTTCTTTTGACTCACTAAGATCAGGTCAAATGTTTTGCAATTCTACCTTGAACAGTATGTACGTATTAGTGTACTAAAGCTGAAATGAAAGTTTGTTAAAATCTATAAAAGTTTGCTCTGAAGAAGCTCTTATGATTATACACCGATAAAGTCCATTTGTCAAACGGTCAAATCTATTCAACTTTTCACCATTATTTGAATACTAATACTAATGAACACTCTTGTAAGGAGCTGAAGTAAACATCTTGTCATACACACTAATATGAAGGAAACTGGCTGAATTCGAATCTGAGCTTCGAAAGTGCTGTAATGCGATGACTACAATTTTAAATAATTTTGAAAGCAGCAGTTGAACAGATAGGTAGTATTGTCTGTGTTGAAAATTAGCTGAATTGTTTGCTTCTCCAATTAGCTCCGACTACCACACTTAGTTGAAACTTAAGACTTGCTGTTCAAACTTAGATTTGCTGAAATTAGTCTCAAGCCAATTCAGATTTGAGTATATCATTTTAGTGTTAGATATGCCTAAGCACATTGTAAAATTGTTGTTCTTGATTCTATCAAACTGTAGATGTTGTCTCTTACTCATGCTAGAAATCAAAGTATTATAACTATCGCAAACAGATTTAAGTTTAGAGCAAATCGTCTTGATATATACTCATTCAACCATTCTTCACGGCAATTCACTCATAAGGGTCAATGTTGCTCAGATCATAGAAATGAATCACAATCAAGATGACAATAATGATAGTAAAGCAATACGCTAAAAACAGCAAGTCTTTAGATTTACTGAATCATCAATCAGCTTTGCTAGCATTAAATCTTTTGAAGGCTGTGTTAAGTGCTATTTTGTAATACGGCTATTTTCTATTCTGAATGAAGCAGACTTTCTCAGATTGAAATACTGTTTGAAGTCATCTCATAGTTTACATTTGATCCTGACTCAAATAGCAACAAGCCTAAGAGACTTTATGCGCTGATTATTAAGCCTGCGTAAGCTTGTAATTTTGCATAGGTCCTCCTGTACTTAAAACTAACATGAGAATCATTTCTTAATTAAGGATTACTCACAAATAACTTTACCAGTACTCTCAGAGATATTGCTATTCAACTAGTAGAAATGCTACTTACAAAGCAGATGTAAGCCGCTAGTTATACAGTGTATGTCTTATTGCCTAGTTTTTTCAAAATTAATGCGTATCTATTTGAAGAGCTTACAATCGAAATCAGATACAAAGATTGATATTCAATTAAAAAGTCAGTCTACATTTACACTTCTGCGCATGTTCTTGTTATTCTTACATGAAATTTTCATTGTTTTTATTTTGGGAGACGCGCTGCACCTAATGGCTTGTGGGAGCACTGAAATATATCCACCTTGAAATAAATTAAATTTCTTGAAATATATTAAAATGCATTCACATAAATTATAGATCATCTACATCAGCAGAAATCTGATAATCAATTAATGAACAATTTAAGTATTTCCAGGGGCGGAGCAACAAAAAATTTTTAGGGGGGCACAGAGTTAAAATTTGCTTTCGCAGCCACGCCCATTTTTTCATTTTGCTTTTTCCGATAATCAACATGAATTCCATTTAAAAAACAATACTCTAACTCTTTTCTTTTTCAAGAATCTAACTTTCTTCTTTTTTGTTTGCATGTTGTGATTGATTTATTCATGTCATCGATCTTTTCCCAAAGATTTTACATGCCATTTGAACAAGCCAACTCATGCAGAACTTAACCTTATACAGTACTGTATGTACTGTATAAGCTTCGAAGATAGATACTAAAACCGACGAAGATATTCAATATTATTTCCCGTTTAAGTACTCTAATCATGCTCCAATTTAATGGAATTTCTATATTGGAACCGAGCTTCTACGCATTCTATTGAAAAATGCCGAATAAGAGAAATCCAAAATCTCCAGACCAATATCATCATTTGCCGAAAAAACTTTCATTGTGCCGACGTTTGCAACATTGGGGGGGGGGGTACAGCGCCTCCCTGTACCCTCCTTTGGCGACGCCCCTGAGTATTTCTCATCATAATTCAAGTGCTTTGTGGTACTTTGTGGTACTTTGTGGAACTTGTCAGAACTTTGCGGTACTTGTCAGTACTTGTTGGTACTTCTCCGTACTTTGTGGTACCTTTCCGTACTTTGTGGTACTTCTTGGTACTTGAGGGTACTTCTCGGTACTTTATTGTACTTGTCAGTACTTTATGGTACTCGTAAGTACACTGTGGCACTTGTCGGTACTTTGTGGTCCTCGTCAGTACTTTGTGGTACTTCTCCATACTCTGTGGTACTTTTCCGTACTTTTCCGTACTTTATTGTACTTGTCAGTGCTCTGTGGTACTTATCCGTACTTTGTGGTACTTGTCGGCACTTTGTGGTACTTCTCCGTACTTTGTGGTACTTTTCCGTACTCTGTGGTACTTCTTGGTACTTGAGGGTATCTCGGTACTTTATGGTACTTGTCAGTACTTTATAGTACTTGTCAGTATTTTGTGGTACTTCTCCGTACTTGAGGGTACTTCTCGGTACTTTATGGTACTTGTCAGTACTTTATGGTACTCGTAAGTACACTGTGGCACTTTTCGGTACTTTGTGGTCCTCGTCAGTACTTTGTGGTACTTCTCCGTACTCTGTGGTACTTTTCCGTACTTTGTAGTTCTCTTCTGTGCTTTGTGGTACTTATCGGTACTTTGTGGTACTTCTCAGTACTTTATTGTACTTGTCAGTGCTCTGTGGTACTTTTCCGTACTTTGTGGTACTTCTTGGTACTTGAGGGTATCTCGGTACTTTATGGTACTTGTCAGTACTTTGTGGTACTTCTCTGTACTCTGTGGTACTTCTCCGTACTTGAGGGTACTTCTCGGTACTTTATGGTACTTGTCAGTACACTGTGGCACTTGTCGGTACTTTGTGGTCCTCGTCAGTACTTTGTGGTACTTCTCCGTACTCTGTGGTACTTTTCCGTACTTTTCCGTACTTTATGGTACTTCTCGATACTCTGTGGTACTTCTCCGTACATTGTAGTTCTCTTCCGTGCTTTGTGGCATTTTTCCGTACTTTGTGGTACTTCTCCGTACTTAATTGTACTTGTCAGTGCTCTGTGGTACTTCTCCGTACATTGTAGTTCTCTTCCGTGCTTTGTGGCACTTTTCCGTACTTTGTGGTACTTCTCGGTACTTTATTGTACTTGTCAGTGCTCTGTGGTACTCCTCCGTACTTTGCAGTTCTTCTCCGTGCTTTGTGGTACTTGTCAGTACTTGTTGGTTTATTTCTGTTGAAACATAACCTTATCAAGTATGTTAACAGGTAAAATATTTAAAGCAAATTCAAGACTAGCACGTCACTTGTAGAGTAGATATTTTTGGTACTGTTTGGTTCTTTAGTCGCTTTTTGTTATTCTGGTTTTTAACTGTTGAGACATGACCTAATTAAGTATGTTAACAGGTAAATTGTTTAAAGCAAATTTATGACAAGTATATCATTTCATTTGCAATAAATATGTTTTGGTACTATTTGGCTTCTATCTCTGTAGCAGATTTTTGCCTTTCTGACATTTAAAAGAAGCGCGTATCTACTGAATCTAATTAATTGACGCAAATTGATTATCTAAATGACAAAATAAGGCCAGCAACACAGTTATAAGTCTTCTCCCATTGGGATACATGTCTGTTATTCGATTCTAAAATATTATTCGTTAGGTAACAATTTTTGTAGAGTGTTGACGCACTTTGACTATCAAAATGACAAAAATAAGACCAGTAAGGCCATAATAAGTCTTCTCCAAGTGGGATAGTAGGCTATCATTCGATTCTAAAATATTATTCGTTAGGTAACTATTTTTGTAGAGTGTTGACGCACTTTGACTATCAAAAGGACAAAAATAAGGCCAGTAAGGCCATTATAAGTCTTCTCCTAGTTGGATAGTAGGCTATCATTTGATTCTAAAATATTATTCGTTAGGTAACAATTTTTGTAGAGTGTTGACGCACATTGACTATCAAAATGACAAAAATAAGACCAGCAAGGCCAAAATAAGCATTCTTCAAGCGGGATAGGTCTGTTATTCGATTCTAAAGATAATCTGTTACATCGACTATCGAAAAGGACAAAAGAAAACCAGCAAGGCCAAAATAAGTTTTCTTCAAGTTAGATATTGGTTTGTTACAGAGGAGAGGGTTCTTCCATAGTAAAGGTACCTGGGGATGTGCCCAGATACCTTTGGAACCAAAAACTGCTCTTTGTAACGAAAATATAATAGTACCACAAAGCACGGAGAAGTACCACAAAGTAAAGACGAGTACCACAATGTATTAACAAGTACCACAATGTACTGACGAGTACCATAAAGTACCGACAAGTACCCTCAAGTAGCAAGAAGTACCAAAAAGTATCGACGAGTACCATAAAGTACTGACGAGTACCCTCAAGTAGCAAGAAGTACCAAAAAGTATCGACGAGTACCATAAAGTACTGACGAGTACCCTCAAGTAGCAAGAAGTACCAAAAAGTATCGACGAGTACCATAAAGTACTGACGAGTACCCTCAAGTAGCAAGAAGTACCAAAAAGTATCGACGAGTACCATAAAGTACCGACAAGTACCCTCAAGTAGCAAGAAGTACCAAAAAGTATCGACGAGTAACATAAAGTTCTGACGAGTACCATAGAGTACTGACGAGTACCACAAAGACAAAGCACTGACGAGTACAACAAAGTACTGACAAGTACCATGAAGTATCGAGAAGTACCACAAAGTACCGACAAGTGCCACAGTGTACTGACAAGTACCACAATGTACCGAGAAGTACCCTCAAGTAGCAAGAAGTACCACAAAGTACTGAGAAGTACCACAAAGTACCACAAAGTACCACAAAGTACTGACAAGTACCCGGGGGGTACTTCCATTGTTCAGTATACTAGACGTGCCGCCCAAATGGGTAACTTTTTCAGCGCCAATATCCCTACATATGGGTTGACTTTTCGTAAAGAATCTCTACACATGGGATAGTAGAATATATATAACATTTTAGACATGCATTGCTTTGCAAGGCCTGATAAAAAGTGCGTTTTAGTTTTCAGCGCAAATGACTTTTCAACGCATTTAGAGTTGCCTCAGGCGTTAAATTGGGTTCAAAAATTTGAGATATTGGTACAAATGGGTAAAAAATTTCGTTTTTTTTTCTATACATGGGTACCACGAGTAACAGAATTTATGGGTAGACATGGGTGGGTTTGGAAAAACTGGGCGGCACGTCTAGTCATTTGAACAACGAAGTACCCCCCCCCCCCCCCGGGGACAAGTACCACAAAGCACTTGAATTGTGATGAGAAGTACTTAAATTGTGTAAAGACTTAAAGTCAATCTATCACTAGTTCAGGATATTTTTGCCGTAGAATTTCAGACACAAGAGAAACACTCTAAATTTCTGTAGCAATCAATCATCATAATAATCGAATATATCTAACCTCCGAACAGCATCGTACATCTACAGATCTGAGCTTCAGAATCTTACATACAATTATTTCTACTACACACCGATAAAGTTTCAGCCAATCACAATTCTAGATTTCACATACGTTAATATGAGTCAAGCTACATATTTTTATTATACAAAAGAGGAAATAATATTTAAGTCGATAAACATAAAATGTCTGTGGTACTGAGCATATACGCAAATTCTGACTCACAATCATGAGCCGAATGCCCAACCGAAATTTTAAATCTATACCAAGAATGTCGTTACAAATATTAAACCTTAAACATACAACCGCCTAAAAAGAAAATTTAAATCCCTACGAGAAATCGTTGGAAATCCGCACAAATTGTTCATTATTTGATTATCAGATTTCTGTTGATGTAATTGATCTATAATTTATGTGAATGCATTTTAATATACTTTAAGAAATTTAATTTATTTCAAGGTGAATATATTTCAGTGCTCCCACAAGCCATTAGGTGCAGCGCGTCTCCCAAAATTAAAACAATAAAAATTTCATGTAAGAATAACAAGAACATGCGCAGAAGTGTAAATGTAGACTGACCTTTTAATTGAATATCAATCATTGTATCTGATTTCGACGGCTGCAGCAAACTTTGAGAATGAGACCAAGCAAAACAGGGCAGTGTGAAAAGGAATGTATTAACGGTCCCTTGCTCATGTGAAAAGCAAAAACATTGCTCAGTGCTGGAGATGAATGCTCCTCACTTGCATCCACAATGCCGAGACAATGTGGCTGAGGCGTCGCATCTTACGGTGGTTCCCGTTACAGGAAATCGCTATTCCCCCCATGAGTCTTCCGCCAGCCAACCGAGGGAGGGGATATCCGGCCCCTAGACCATGTGCTTACGCTTGGATACCCCTTGCTTACGCTTCCAACTCATGACACTGAACAATTATGTGATGCATCGTCTTTATACTCATAGAATTTCTTCAAGGAATTTAAGCAATTGTGGTAAAACTTTGTCGCGCATGCGTGACTTTTTTTACTCGGACTTCAATACTTCTGTTCGAAGGTAAAATTGACAATTAATACTTACCATGAGAGATACTTACAAGATAACATTGATGAATATCCCCAATCAATGTAATTTTTAACCAATCAAATCGCAAGCCAATGAAAAACTGAAATCGAGGCCACAGAAATAAAAAAGGTGAACAGGCATGCGCAGAACACAGAAGAATCTTTGCGAATGCGAAGGAGGAAGTATTGGAAAATAAATGGCTGCCCTTTGCTGTAGTTTTAAGTTTTGTTGCATAGTTTTTGATCAATAATGGCTGAACATTCTCCATGTCCAACTCCAGAGAGAGCAATTTATGGATTTGTACTTTATTTAGCTACTTATATCTTATTTGGTGAGTAAAGGTCTGGTCTAATCTTATTCCTGTCAAAAACTCTACCCTGGGGGTAATCTCAGTCAGGTCGTACATGGGCGCGGCGCGGAATTTGAATTCGGTGTGGTGGTATTTTTGCATACCATAATTGTGGATTTTGTGGTTTTTCTTGCATGATCTACATGTTTTTGCTATGATTTCATGTCGATTAGAGTATGCAAAAAATACAGCCAAATCAAGCACCACAGTAGTGCTTATCCACCACTACCGTACCAAACTACACAAGAAATGCGACCACATCACAAGGGCAATAACCATCGAGTCTACAGAGTATTGCATGTGCACGCAAAAGATAAACAATAGAACAATAGAAAAGAACAATGGAAATATGCTTCTGCATGACAAACCAGACTGGAATCTTTGCCCACTGTGCACTGAAGGCCATTATTTTCCAAACAATAGGGGCTATTGTTTTCTATTGTTTAAGCCAAAATTGTGCACCAAGGTTCTTCAGTGCATACAACAAAGTTTCCAGCCAGCTTTTGCTGAAGGGTAACCCATATAAATGAAAATGAAATGAAAGGTGCACAAATGAGATCTTGTCATGAACTGCTGTACTCCGCAGACTGGATAACCAGCACAGTCTTGCATATAGACTTGCTTACATGCTACTGTAGCAAGCAAGCAAGCAAGCAAGCAATATTTTGTTAAAGCAGATTGGGGGTTCTGGTAGCTATGCAGCTGATGTGGACCTGCAGCTTGTGCCATCGGGTGGTATTCTAGAACGAATACACTGGGAACTCATTTACCTACCTCTGAAGGATTTGACAGCTTAGTTGATTGTAGGCTTGTGGAATGTGGTCCTGGCAAGATCCGAACCCACACCCTCACAATCATGAGCCAAAAACCTTGACCACTTGGCCACACCCCTCTAATTACCTCATCATTACACCATGATTTTAATATTTTCTTACTGTTCTCATTTTCAGGTTTCTATCTTCTCTGGGCTCTTCTGCCTGATGAATTTCTTCACAAGATTGGAATCAATTACCTTCCACAAAGGTAAATATGTACATATGTGTGATGCAAAGCTTGGTGTGCTGGCACCACAGTGCAACACACGGCAAATTCAAACTAATCAAGGTATAGATAGACTTAAATAGCACTATCATTTTAATTTCAGACTTTGGATCTTCCTTGGGCCATTTCTATTTGTATTAGGTGTTTGCTTGGCATTGGTTTCATTTTGGATTAAAAACTGGATAGCAACCCCCGGATTAGACTCACTAAGCAACTTCAGAGGTAACAATTTCTATTCTAGATTTCTTTTCTCTTTTCCTAGACCCATTCATTTAAAAGCTATGCAGCTGAAGCAGACCTTAACCCTTCACCTTATGCCCTCAAATTGATATTCTGAGACAAAATATCCCAAAGGCTACTCTTTTCAACCTCAGAAGGATGGACATTTGAGTCGCCTGCAGACTATGGAAAATGCTCCAAACATGATTTGAGGAAACAACCTACTGATCACACTATTATTGCTAGAGCTTTCGAGAGGCATAGCAGGCTCTTAAGGAAGTTGAACATTCAAAGAATTTTGATTATTGGGGCCCCTTCACAGCCTTTGCCCTGGACCTCTGGCCCCACAAGACCCCATCTCAATGATACTGATTGTTGCAAATGCACAGGGGACAGTTGCCCCCCAATTATCCCCAAGGTAGGTTTTCTATATGGACAAAATCTAATGTAAAAGTGTCACAGGGTCCAACTTGATTAGTTGTTCTCAAATCCACACCCCAATTTTCCTTGACCTGGAAATTTTCCTTGACCAGGCAGTAAGGCAGTGAGGAAGTTAGTAGCGGGGTTAGAAGTGACAGCAGTTGCCCCCAAAGCCCCAATGCTTCCAGGAACCCCTGAATATTCTTTGTAAATGTAAGGTTTTGTTTTTGCAGACAAGCATCAAAGATTATGGGGTGAAACGATGGAAGACAGTTCTACATCAGGTGACAGTTTGCTACCTCTGGCTGATATTCCTCTTCCTGAAGTAAACAGAAGGCTTTACTCAATCAATGAATTAAACAATTTTCATCATTAAAAGGTAAGGTTAGAATTGTTGAACGTTGAGTGGTCTGCCGTGGTGTTTGAATTGCTTTGAGTTTCCAAAGGTCCTGGAAGTTCCAAAAATCCTCTGCTTTCTTTCTCGAGTGTACGAGATTTTCGTTAAAACAAAAGGATTTACAAAGGATTTCCATGAAAACTATAGGATTTCTATCAAATTGATTACTGAATTTAATTTTGCTATAGTTTTTGAATAGTTTTATTTGCATTGTGTGTATAATAACTATTGCGGGGTCTCTAGGGGTCGTCTCTATGTACCCCAATAAACTCCGCCCACGCACTATAAAGTTCCTTGCGTGGGAGCACTCAGCGAATTACTATGTTTACAAAAGGCAGTTTCATTCAAGTAAAAGTCAACATTTAACGATTTAAACATCTTTTGAGACAAGTATTTCTGGAAATTTATACCTGATCTTATGAGAATAACATTCATTTATGAAATCTGAGTATCTCTGACATTAAACGGAGCAATTATCGCCTAAACAAAGAGAGAGAAGAGAGTTGAAGTTGAAAGCGCAGAGGTCGAAAGGGCTTAGGCCGATCTCGAGTTTTTCGTTATCCGTCGTGCTGTTTACTTTCTTGGAAAAGTAGGTAAAATATCGCAATGAATATTATTTATTCTTGAATTAAAAAAATTATGATGAAAAATCAATAATGTTGTGTACTTTGGTTTAATATTTGTTTGGAAGAAGATTATTTTGATGCAGTTTGAGTAGACTCAAATTTTAACTTTAGAAGGCGTCATCCGCAAAGAGCCAAGCTGTTCAGTTGTCAACAAAGTAGTTCGAGTAGTCTTTCTATCTGTTTTTCCGATCCAGACAGACAAATAATGTTGATAAAACCTCAGGTTTTAATGTATTATATATTCGTTACTGCAGTCTTTGTCTTTTGTTGTAATTGTTAGTATGAATCGTTTTTGGGGGGTTTTGTCAAGCTATGATTCACTTAGCAACGATTGTTTATTTCATCTTTTAAGGTTTCTGGATAGCGTGAAAGTGAAAGTCAATGAAAATGGATGAAACTAAAGACGAAAATTCAAATGATGAACCGATGAAATATATGGAACAGTTTTTGTACAAAAAAGAAGCAAATGGAAAGGTTGTATCATCTATGTAATACCATTCCTATACGCTAATTCTAAAGTTTGGTCAACCAGAAGACAGTTTTGTCCACCATTTGCAGGGTTTCTTGCACTTTTCATTGGCAAAATTTCCTGAAAAAACTACCAACTGATGAGTGAACCAGTGGAATAACCAAGGGGGGCACAGGGAATAACCAAGGGGGGCACAGGGTATGCTGCCCCCCCATGCAGCATGCAGTTGCCCCCCAATCATTGCCAAGATAGGTTTAGTACTATAACTCTTAATCTGATGTCAAATTGTTGCAAGGTAGGACTTAGTTATTTGTCCTTAAAGCCACTCCCTAATTATCCTTGACCACACCCTTTTGCCCCTCCAAATTTGGGTGTCTAGGTACACCACTGACTGAAACATTTTTGAATATATATCAAGACACTTTGAATAGTTTGTTCATTTTTGCAAATAGGCCTTTTATCCAGTTTCTAAATAAATAAATAAAGTAAAATAAAGTAAAGTGTAAATAAAGTGTTTCTCAAACAAAATGAGTGTTTTTACTAAAGTTTTGAAGAGTTATACATGTGAGCTGTTTGAAAGGCTTTTTCAGCGGCATTAAACTTTAGGAGGGAAAACATAAAAATAGAGAGGAAATTGATATATATCAGATATCATATAGACTTGAACTTCTAATCTTGCCATCATGATGGAATTATTGTTTTGACCATGACCACACCCCCTCTATAATTTTCCTAAATCCCAGCTCCAGAAAGTTCTTTACTTAAAGCTTCAAATTCTAGACGATTTCCAAACAAAAAATGATATAGATCCCATGGTAAATAAATCTTGGTTTCAAAATTGTGAGAAATAGCGGAAAGATCTTTGGACATAATTGAAAGGTTTTTATATTTCTAATCCCCTATTTCTAACAATTGTGAAGGGTTCTACAACTCAGAAGATTAATTGTAAAGTTAAGCTTGGAATTTAAGAAAAAGGGGAACCCATTCAAGATTTTCCCCTTGGGAGTAATTTCTAGAAATCTTTTGGGCCTGACTAGGAACATTTGTACCTTGCCCAGCCGGGTTGTACCTTATACCTTAGTACCTTGTACCTTGTTGCACCCACTTGTAGCCCAGTTGTACCTTGTGATAATTTATTTTACATCAGATTTAGCAAAGACTAAACCTATCTTGGCAATGATTGGGGGGGGGGGGTGACTGGTGGACCAAATTTCTTTCAAACTTCCCCTTGAGAGTGTTTTCTAGAAATCTTTCAAGCCTGTCTAGGAACATTCTACAGATTGTACCTAATATCTTATACATACTAACTAACCCTTAACTTTTCCTTTCTTCCAACTGTTACGGACAAGAGAACCACTAATTTGCCTTTAATTCTCTCAAGACGTCAACTTGCATTGATAAACTACAATATTTTTATAATTTTTACTGAATTTTATTATTCACCACTTATAACCCATACTTTGTTTTGATCTTCATGAAAATGAAAACATAAATTATTGATGATGTCAGTTAATTATTTATTTAATCTTGACCAAGAATCTGTATTTGGCTAACAGGTTTTGTCAAAAGCTTTATTGAATGTATTTAATACTTCTCTCGGCTTTTGTCAACTTCAAATTATTATCCAAACAAGCTGGGATTTAGCAAAGCTCTTTAGTGCACCTATTTATTTCCACAAAGGACTCTGATTGGCAGGGGGGAAATCGTACTAAACTTTGATTTTTATTAATTTTATCCACATGAGGCAAAAGTCTACCCAGATATATCTATTATCAAACTATCTGTAATACCTAAAATTGGTACTAATACTTCTATCGAAATGTCAGAAATCAGTACCATTTCTTTGAAAAATGATCCCTTTCCAGACCGCATGTCCCATGTACCCACAATTTGCCCCCCCCTCAGACTTGAATCCAACTAATATGGATTGCTGCACATAAGATAAAGCCCATTAGCAGATAAGTCTGACCTTAATCTTACTGATATTTAATTACCATTTGATCATGATTTCAATATCGTTCTGTGATTTTGATGTAATTATTTTATGTTTTAGTGGATTGAATACTGGGTTGTTTGCAGAGGAAACTATCTGTTGTTTTATTCTCATCATTGTGAATCATCAGAGTTGAGGGATGCTGTAAGTAATTTGTTTATTTTGAATGCTGATGATGATTATTATTACGATTGTGATGATGATGATGGTCATGGTCATGGTCATTTTAATGCTGCTGATGATGATGGTGATGATGATGAAGAAGACTATCATTATGATGATGATGATGATGATGATAATGACGATGATGGTCGTGTTAATGCTGATGATGATGATGATGACAAAAATTGTGATTTTGGTGATGGTTGTGATTATGATTAGGATGAAGATGATAATGATTGTGATGATGGTGATGATGGTTTAATGATAATGATTTTGATTATGATGATGATGATTTTGATGACAGTGGTGTTGGTGACGACGATGGAACGATAATGATAATTATAATGACGATGATTCTGCAGATTATCTTTATGATTATTTTCATCTTCAGTTTCGAGGTTTTATTGAGTTGACTGTTGGAACAAGATGTCTTATTGGCAAGAGGAAGAAATACAGCTTTCCTTTTTACTTGGCAACGCAGAAAGCAAAATATTATTTCAAGGTTTGTGAAAGACATATCTTCATGATTGTCGAAATACTTCTTTAATTTGTATTGTAAAGATTTTATATAGAAACACAACCCATGTAGCCAGACATTCAATATTGGAGAGGCAAAAGTGCGTGGTCAAGGAAAATAAGTGCGTACACGCTTATTTTATAAAAAGAACCACTTTATAAGGAACCTAAATCTAGAAGACCCGAAAATTTAAAGAACTTATACTGCTAAAGAGAACATCGTTAAGGAACTTCTCAATGTTGAATGCCTTTATCACTGCAAATAATCAAGAATTAAAAAGCCGGTTCCATTCATTTGCAGTCAATAAGCACATGAATTGTACGTTATGCATGTATCAAACGTTTCCTTGAGTAGTCCCAAGCTTTGCTCACATGCAAGTGTCTCTCTATTATTGTTATGACCACTGTATGTGCAGTTAAAATTAAGGAACTGTTAAGGAACTTTTTGAACTATGACTGCCTCAAAAGAAGTCCAAAAATAAGTAACTTTAAGTACTAGGTCTTGAGGTAGGTTCCTTTAAAAAAGCGTGTAGTTTTAAAAAGAAGGAAACCAGGTTGTACCCTGCAACACTTTTACACGACAAATGACAACCAAGTACTGTCTTGGCGATGCTTGAAAGGGCAAGCTCTCCCTTGCCCCCTATCTACGCTGTAACAGAATGAAAGTCTGTTTGGTTAAGTCATTTACAGCATGAAAGAGATATGACTCAAACTGAGATTAAAGATTGACTAATATTTAAATTAGGATTAACAATATATATACTAGTGCAAACGTGGCTATTGCCTATTATATATAGATTATGTGCATAATTATAGTGAATAATTAGTCGCTTAGCCCAGGATCCTATGCATGAAGTGTTCCCCAGAAATTGATGTTTATAATCTTCTTTTTTATCCAGACTCCTACGCTGTTACTAAGACATCAGTGGATCCATGCAATAGATTTATCTTTAAGAGTAAGTTACACACGGTTATGATGATGATAATGATATTGATGATGATCATGAGTGGGTATGAAGTGTGTGCGGCTGTGTAACCTTGGACGAAACCTCAACAGAGTGGCAGGAGTTCAGCCAACTTAGCCCTGCGCCCTTCCAAGTCTCCAAGGTTGATGCCCGTAAGCCCATAGCCTCAATTCTGCCAACATTCGTATTAGAACTTGGTTCTAATTGGAGGGCCTTCGACTGCTTCCGGAAATTTCTTATTTGGCTTCTTTTCCATTCCTAGTCTGAAAATTAGTAGCGCGTTTCTTAAAGTGTGAGAATGCTGTTTTGATTCGTGCTTCGTACTAAAGGAGAGAGCCTTCCATAATTCGCATACTTGGAGCCAACGCTTTTTGGCTGATGGATGTCCAAACAAAGCCAAAGCCAACATTCTGAAATGTTGGGTGAATATTTGACCCTGATCAAACTTCAGCCAACATCACCCGACACGATTTTTTGTCTCCGATTAAGGTGGCAAAACGCTGCCAACATTTTGTCGCACATTGAAGTAGGCCAATATATGATGAAATATTGACCTCATTTAGCCGGGTCTTTATTCAGGACTCATTGTAGTTGCTTTAGGAATACCAGCTGCATTCAACCGAGTAGAAAGTACTATAATCTTATAAAGAACCAAACAGATTGTTATTGATTTTACATCTCTAGCTGTTATCCAATTTTAACTCGGTATTTTTCGTTCCACAGGGGCGATATCCTGAAAGTCCTCCTACTACCCTTCCTAGTCCGAATTCCAGACGACAACAAGACATCGAAATAATCGACGAAGACGAATCAAGTGACGTGAATACTTCAGTCGAATCAACGCCGATTATTAGCACCGAGAATGAAGATGACGCCGATGTGCACACGTCAGATTTACCGAAAAACATTATCATGGTGACGAGTATACCCGATGGAAGTAACGAAGTAACGAATTTTACAGGCGATAAAGTTTCGCCAAATACGAACAATTATCGTGTAACGAACTTTTTAAAGGCGAGAACCGAGGAAGTAATAGCAGTAATGGTGTCGTTAATTTATCGTACGAAGAGGACAGTGTTTCTGAAAGCGCAAATAAAGGAAACTCGAAGAAAACTGTTCTGTTTAGAAATGTCAGCCCGCAGCAGCCTGGTAAGAAAGATCAGACCTTATTTCTTATTTTTAACTTTAAATTTCAAAATTTCGAAAAACAACAGAAATATCTTTGGCACCAGTCGCTAGGACCTCAGAAGAAGGTTAACTAATCGAGACTTCGAACCTGGCTGTGACCCTATCATAGCTGGGGCTTTAGCCCTACCTCGTTGAGCTTCTGTCACCATGAGCAAGCTGGATTAGGCCACGAGGCCACAGCACCTTCCGTAGGACAACACTTACTTGACAACCAATATTGACAGAAAATTGCAACGAGGATTGTTTTCAAATCATTGGCAACGCAAAATCTTTGTTTCATTTAGGAGTTTTAGAATCTGTCCTAATGAAAACCAAGAGACCGATTCTACGCAGACAAAAATAGCTCTTGTGGATTCTTAAATTAATTCTATTGGTCTTCCCGCTGTTTTCTGCAAGCTGATTGGTGTTTCAACAACAATGCCAATTTGGCTTCACGTTCTTACTGATACATTTTGATCCAATGGAATTGAGATGAATTGAATTGAAGTTTTGATTTTCTTTTTCCAGTGATCAAACCCCCCGTCATCTCAAACTCATCACCATCATCATATCTCCGATCTGATAAATGGTTGAATCGAGTAACGAGATCTGCTGATTCAAATCGAGGTAGGTTGCCACTGGCTGTTCGTAACGAGGCTTATTTAACATGGTAGCCTGTAGACTGTCTACACCAGTTCCTCCCTATTCTTATACCTGAGCCGTTAGTTCCGCTCCTCCATTACCCAGTTTCAGCGATCTCACTTTAGTGCTACCCACAGTTTGATAAGGGATAATTGGCATTCAGGTAATAAGTCTAGTCTCTCCCACTCGCTGTAATTGCTGTTGTTGTTTTCAAGGCATCTCAGGAAAAGTTCTATTATTAGCGACCTACACCTATCTCTTCTCAGGAGAGTAAAGCTATGGCAAAACTAGGAGACATGTCGCGCGCGACATTGTATTCGGCTTGTCTTCCAGGGTGGCTAAACATGCGAGTGACAAGGGAGCAACATGTTCCCGTCACTTGCATGTTGCGGAGACAAGAAATGTGTTTCTGTTGTCTCCCAGAAACATCTGCGTGTCTCTTATGCTACAAAATTTATTGCGCGTTACAAAGTTTCCGAGGTGGCTAAACTGGGAGACACCGAGGGGACATCAATGTCGCGTGACAAGTCTCCTAGTTTAGCCAGGGCTTAACAGAGTCTTGTGTTGTGAGTCCGTTGGTCACTTTTAGTGCAAAGTTATTCACCGAGAATTTATAAGCATATATAACTAGAAAATTAGAAGAGTTTTATATTATCTACAGTAGCTGTGAGTAAAATTACTAACAGTGAATTTGAATAATACTAATTTACTGAAGAGATTTTGTTTCTTCGTCCTAGGCTCAACGTATGGCCTTCTTGGATCAGTCGACCAAAACAGCAGCTCATCATTCGTAAACGTCAAACCAACCTCAAGCAGTTTGTCCGTCAATACAAGTCGCTTCTCTAGACATCTGGTTTGTTCCGCACCGGACTTACAATCATTAACTATAGAACAGTTATGAATACCTGTAGGAACTAGCGTCCGGTTCTGTTATCCAGGAGTTTGCCGGGTTCGGTCTCCAATGTTAGAAAACTTGAGGTATTGGGGTTGTTATACCTGACATTCGTGGGTGACGATGCATTTGCCCGGCTTCTTTCTCCAGTGACCAGAAAATGGAGGTTTTAGCCCTATTATTGCTCGGTTTTATGTACCCGAATTCTCTAGTCTGGTAACTTTCTTAGGATTTCTCGGGCTGCTGTGTACCATAAACTCGAGGCCATACGTTCTCGTGAAATACTGTATTGGCCAAACATTTGAGATTCCTTTAAAAGCATTGTTTGAACCAAAATCTTTAATTTGTTTTTTAAAACAAAATGTTTAAATGTGTGGCCAAAATTGCAAAACATTGCTTGACATGTAGCATTGCTAGTAGCTACCTTTGAGTCTTCGAAAACAAGTTTCTAAACTTCAACATGTTTTCAGCGAAAAATGTTTGACGAACAATGTTTGTGATGTGACCAAGCGTTAAAACATTTTGTTTGATAAGCAAATTTCAGAATTCAAATGTTTGAGGAACAATGTTTGATCGTTCAGCCAGGGCCTAAGAATTGTTTTTAGGTTTATCGTTGTAAACCCTTACATTAAAACAGAAAGAGAACTTTGAAAATTTTGTTAACTATTTATTTGTGATTTTTAATTAGTTTTTCTTTTCTGATTAGTTACTTTAGGTTTTATTTAATGCATGAAGATAATTACGTGTATGTTTTTAAAATATATAACTTTTTAGAAGGATTTCCGATTTTACTTTATTTTGTTTCCGTTGATATATTTTTAACTATTGAATTTGTGAATTAATTGTCCCAAAAATTTTTAGACACTTATTTTGCTCTATTTCTGAAGTATTGCTAATGATGAAGATGATTGTTATCAGAAAAGTCTGTTCTTCGATACCTCGAAAGCGCGTCCGCATCAGCTAGATAGCGAGCCGATGGAAAATATTTCGACGTGATAGCGTGAAAAGCGAAAATATTGAGGTGATCGCGTGATTGATAGACCTGCTTGGGGGTCACATTAAAACCAATTTGAATAAGAACAATTTTGGCTTAGCCTAACCTCAAGGCTATGTTAAAACCTAATACAGTAGCTAATAGCTTGGGTTCTTATGTGCGGGTTTTTTTCTGTATTCTGGCTGTTAATAAGCGGAAAAATGAGTGCAATTAGAGTTTCCACAAGGTTGTAGGAGGTGGGTGCTTATAGGGTTATAAGGGGTGGGTGCTGTAATAAGTGGCGTAGGAGCCGGGGGGGCAGGGGGCACGTGCCCTCCCACTTTTCTGCCAAATCTTATGCCTGCCCCTTTTATATCTGAAAAGTGCCCCTTCCTTACACCTTGAAAGGCTAAGTAGGACAACCAACTGCCTTGGAAATATGTTTATATAATTAAGAATTTTAGTCCGAAAGAGGCTACAAGAGCCAAAGTAGTTACTTCTATATTAAAAATTTTCCGGGCAGCGTGCCCCCGGACCCCCCTAGGAGGGTGCGCCTTGCTCTCTATATTGCCCCTTTTCATGTGCCCCCCACTTTTCAATACCCTCCTACGCCTCTGGCTGTAATTTTAAATTTGCGTCATTGCCTCTTGCGAAACGAAGAAAACATAAAATCGTTGAATTGAATTGCTTTTCGCTAATTGAATTGAATCGTTTCTCAGAAGCCCGCGAAAAGAAAATGGCACCGAAGAAAGGTCAAGCTGCTAAATCTCAATCAATTTTCCCTTCTGGATGGGAATGGGTTGAGGATCTTGATGGCCCAGTACAGATCGAATCTATCACCGAAGCTTATCTGAAAAGTTCTTTTTTGTTTGGTTACCCTAAGTGTGAGAAAAATGCATGTAGGTAAGTTGTGAGTGCTGGCTGTTCACATTTTAGGCCAGTCAGATTAGGCTAGGCCCTAATAAGTCTGCGTGGTGTGTGTCTTTGTGTTGTATATAGGCCAAACGGTTTTAGACTGAAAGAGTATTTTTTGTGAATCTTAAAAATTAAATTTGATCCTATGATTTGATAAATGTTGTAACAGTCGATCACTAACCCTACTAACTAGTGTTCTTGAAGGTGCTGTGGCGTCGTGGTGTTATCGAGCTGACTCGTGGTGTCAGAAGCTCAGTGTGGTCAGGGTTCGAGCCCAGCCACGGTAGCGTCACAGCCAGGGTCGAGGTCTCGATTAGTTAACCTACTACTGAGATCCTAGCAACTGGCGCTAAAACACCATTTCACCTTCACCTTCAGTGTCACTGTCACTACTGCCCTGCCTGGATGGACCCAGTCTGCAGAGTGTTGACGGCTTGGCGCATCCGACTCCAGGAGGAAATATTTGCTCAAATCATTCCGTGCACCAACGCTCCATTGTTCTATTGTTCCGTGGAAAAAAAGTTTGGTAAAATCATACTTTTGCCCCTGCACTAGCAGTTTCTTGGCAATGGCACCCCCAAGATTTTGTTGAAAAGGTGCACACTCTGCAGACTGGCCAAAGCCCTAAACCAACCCTAAAACCCTCTAACCCTAATTTTATGCTGCCGTAAATTGATTCCAACTGCATTATTTGTGAAAGGTGTCAGCTAAACTGCAATCTATCTAGCTGTCCATACACATGCCAGACTAGAATTTGTGCTATTGTTCTCAAAACAATAGGTCTATTGTTTTCTATTGTTCTCATCAAAATTGTTTGCAAAGTTCTTCAGTGTACATATGCAGCAAACTTTCAGTGTACATACAAGCCTTGATCATTGTTTGAAATTATTTAACACCTATAAATTTGCACAAATAAAAAGTTTTATAGCATTCAATTTTTTTCAGGACAAATTGCAAGAAAAACCCAAGTTGTATCAATAATCTTGGAGAGAAGTTCTGGTTTGGGGAGGTCCAAGGTAAAATTGAAAATTCATTCTCTTCATTTAGTTTTCTATTCGTCTTTCTGCTGTATCCAACAAGCTGATTGGTGTTTAAAACACATTCCCATTTGGCTTCATTTTCTTATTGGTGCATTTTGATCTGCATCTGGGTACAAATTTCACCTTAGTTAATTTTTGGTATTTCTAGATAATTTTTGGATTGATATGGAAGACCCGGAAGAACAAAGAAAACAGAAGGTATTACCATTTCTGATTTGCTTGATAAATACTATTTGATTTTACCAAATTGTTCACTATCTTCACAGCTTATTCTGTTTGTTTTAAGGGGAGCCATGTTGGTCTGAAAAATCTTGGAGCCACTTGCTATGTGAATACATTCCTACAGGTAAGCATACCTCTTATTGTAAGGTGTTCAAGGTAACAAGCAAACAAGCATATTTATTTTGTAATGCAGGTTTTTGTGGACCTGCAACTTGTGCCATCGTATTGATAATCTGGGTAGCACTAGTGATTAACCCTAGGCTGTTCCACGGCCCCACTCTGCTTCACACAGAAGTCCATACCTTGAGAAGATATCAATTATATGGTCCTATCAATCAATCAATGAATTAATCAGTCATTCCATCAATCAGTCAATCAATCAATCTGTCAATCAATCAGTCAATCAATCAGTCAATCAATCAATCAGTCAATCAATCAGTTAATCAATCAATCATTTAATCAATTAATCAGTTAATCAATCAATCAGTCAACCAATCATTCAATCAATCAGTCAATCAATCAATCAATCGGTCAGTAAATCAATCAATTGGTCAATCAATCAATCAATCAGTTAATCAATCAATCGGTTAATCGATTAATCAGTTAATCAATCAATCAGTCAACCAATCATTCAATCAATCAGTTAATCAATCAAACAATTAGTTAATCAATCAGTCAATCAATTAATCAATCAATCAATTAATAAAGCAACTAATCAATTAACCAAACAACAAATCAATCAGTCAATCTTTCAATAAATCAACCAATCACTTTATCAGTCATCCAATCAATCCATCAATCAATTAATCAGTAATGAATTCCACTTTCTTCACACCTGATAGAACTTTACGTTTTTCTGTTTTACTTCATTTCAGCTTTGGTTCCACAATCTCGCATTTCAATCGGCAATATTTCAATGGGTTCCAGCTGAAGGGTACAACTTTTCGTCAACAGATGAAACGAATCAAGAAAAAAGTGTGTAAAAGACTTTTCTGTCGACTTTTGAAGACTTTTGACGAAAGGCTGCCTAGAAAAGGACTGTTAATCAAAGTCCTACCGTATCTACAGTTGACAGTAAAATGGATTTGAATATTTACAGAGATAAAGGCTTGCCTTGTGGACCAATCAACGATTCGGTTTATGTGAAGCAGTTTATGACAGCCAAAAGGAAATTTCTTATTCCACAAAATTGAAATACCCCATCAACTTTCTGAAGCCTGTATAAAAATGTTATTGAAGGTGAATGCATTGATCTTTGTTGGTAGAGAGTTAGCGGCATAGCCAGACAGCAAATGTTGGTAAAAGTTGTGGCCAAGGTTAGTTACGGCGTGGTTTAAGAAATAATAACCACATCGCACCCTGTGAAACTTACTGTAGATTTAGCCTAGTACATTCAAAACTTGTCTTGGCAATGGTTTTGGGGGGTACTGCCCCCATATCCCTTGGCTACGTTACTGTGAAAAGGGTTAGCCAAATCGTCTTAGGAGCATCTGCCGTTGGCCGAACAAATCACACAAGCCTAGGGAACATCGCTGCACTCAATTGATGAAACCTCTTAGTTAACCGGACGTTGGCCGTACTTATTGGTGACTAAAATGACCAGAACGCATTTTGATATTGTATGTGATAATCTCTTCGCATTTTTTGTAGCTAAAGAAGAAAAATGCCCTGAAAAAGCAGAGAAACATGATGTCTCCAGTAATCACTTGCCTGTTTTGGAAACTCTTTCTCTTCCGAAGTTCGGCCGATCAGTTCCTGATAATATTTGTGGAAATCTGCAATTGCTTTTTGCACTGATGAAATACAGCAACAAAAGGTGAGTGGAATAGTTATAATTATACATAAGATAATAGATTTTAAGGGAAGACTAGAAGTATAGAGAAAATTAGACCTTCAAGCAGAATGCCTCGTTCCTTATTTCTCTTAATAAACATCTGATTATCTTCCGGCCTGCCAAAAACGTCCCATCTCGTTTTTTTGGTAACCTTCTGTTAGACATGGCAAGAAGACAAGAAAGCCCGCCTTTTCAAGCACAGTTTTGCTAAACTGTCAATATCCCCGCAAAACGTTTTTTCCAGCTCTTATTATCAACGTTTCACAGTATCTTTCAATTTGCCAAATGTGATGTCTCTGCCTGTCTTTAGAGCGTCGCAATCTCTTCCAGCCGTCCACCGTTCTTTTTTTCTTTATTAAGGCAATCATGACTTGTTCTGTAGGCCTGACAATTTAATTATTTTTGTCGTTTCTCTCTTTACAGATTCGTAGATCCAACACCCTTCGTCCAGTCTTTAGGATTGCAAACGGACGAACAACAGGTACACACTAAGTTCCTTAATTTACCAGCCTATTTGGTATAGCCTGTCTGCCCAAATAAGCTCGCTTGATGTCTTTATTTTTGTATTTTCAGGACGCACAAGAGTTTTCGAAACTGTTCATGTCTTTACTGGAAGAAACACTTTCGAACCAGGTATATAGAAGGAATCCATTTGTTCCTTGACCCTCTTGGGATGACTGATGTATATCCGGTTCAAATCGACTTTGTAGCTTGAAGGTGCTGTGGTGTCGTGGTCTAATCTAGCTATCTCGTGGTGTCAGAAGCTCAGCGTGGTCAGGGTTCGAGCCCCAGTCACGGTAGCGTCAGAGCCAGGGTCTAAGTCTAGATTAGTTAACCTATTACTGAGATCCTAATCACTTGCGCTAAATACACCAAATCACCTTAACCTTCACCATAGTTGCCCATGTTCATAATTCATACTTTTGTTTACAAACGAAGCCTTCTTGCTTTCTTTGATTAATTTTCCAGCTTGATATCAAAAGAGATAGCAGTACTAAAGATTGAAGGATCATATTGTATTATATTCGAAAAATTTGCTTCTCTTTGTTATTGGAGTAAGGATTTCGACTTTTTCAACAGGAAAGCGATGTAAAAAGTCTTGTCCAAGATCAATTTGGTGGAAAATATGCTTACGTCACATGGTGAGTACTAAGTAGACTCAATACATAAGTCCTACTACTTCGCCCGATGTTGTCGTTGTTGTTTTCTAGAATCGCTCAGTGTGGAGTGACAAATCAAAGTTAGGGGAGCGTAAACTAGAGACTCGTGTCGTTAGTCTAAGTACTAAGTACACGAGAATCCATCCTCGTCTCGTTCCTCGAATTTCAACCGTCAACGTACTGACCGCTGGTACTGGCAACAAAATTTGCCATTATACCGTAAATACTCGAATAAGCCCCCTGGGGGCTTCATTATTTTTTCATTATTTTGGAAGGGGCTTATCCGAGGTGGGGGCTTAAACAAGAGAGGGGCTTTGTTTATCATCGACTTAGGGAATGCATTTTTCTGTCATAACTCGATAAATTACCAATATGGACTCAATAGACTAACACCAGCATGTGAGGGGTGGGGGCTTATTCGAGGGGAGGGCTTATTCGAGGGGGGGGCATTTCGAAGATTTACGGTAGTGATTGTAGTGGTCTTCATTGATCTTTCTTTCTTGATTTTACAGTTGTTCAAAATGTGGACGATCTTCAAAAAATGAATCCCGCTTCTACGAACTGGATTTGAACATCCAAGGTCACTGTTTACTTACTGAATGCATAAAAGAGTTCCTCAAGGTACGGTTTTTTTATAAATCGCTTTAAACTCCGGCCACGCTAAGTTTTTGACAGCACGAGCTAGTTGAAGATGGATGAGATATTATTACCCCATGGACAGGGCCACAGCACTGTTATGCAATCTGATTGGCTAAAAGCGTTCGAAGATGACGTAATGATAGGGCATTATTATCCGGTAATGCTCGCTCATTACGTCAAAGATTCGAAATTCTAAGGTTAAGAACACAGCACCAAAGGGCTGTAAGACGAGTTTTGTGTCCATTAGGGGTCATAACCATACCTTGTCCATAGGGTAATAAACCATCTTTCCAAACTTTCGGACAAATGTCATACTGTAGTAGATATTTTTCTTAGTTCTGCCATTGTCCTGTTTTGCTGGAAGGTTAAAAGTGATGTTCTTCAGTGATTTTCAGGGCAAAAGCTAAGGAACTTTTTGGGTATTATTTTTACTATTAGATATATGGACTCTATAAATCTACATTGCTTATGCATATATAAGGTTGATCTAACAAACCATTGATTTGACATGTAAATGCCCGGTGGTGCTGTCCTTACTCTAGGGCCTAACTCCTTGGAGCTCCTTTCGGCAACTAAACTACATAAGCAGGGGTATTCCCAGCCCAAGAGGGTATCCTTCCACCGTACTGATGATATCCCTCCACGGTACTGATGATATCCCTCGATGGTACTGAACATCCTCTACTGTACTGAACATCCTCTGCTGTACTGATGGTATCCTTCCACTGTACTGATGATAGCCCTCCATGGTACTGATGATATCCTTCCACAGTACTGATGATATCCCTTGATGGTACTGAACATCCTCCACTGTACTGGTGATATCCCTGCACTCCACAATACTGATTGTATCCTTTCACTGTACTGTTGATACCTCTCCACAGTGCTGAACATCCTCTGCTGCACTGATTATACTCCTCAGCGGTACTGATGGTATCCTTTCACTGTAATTATAATATCCCTCCACTGTACTGATGATATTCCCAGTATTCCCAGCCTAAGAGGGGCAATGCAATTTTCGGTCAGACCAGGGCAGGACAATATCAGCGAGCAAGCTTTTTCTTTTTTCAGGAGGAGAAACTCGACGGTGAAAACAAATATTTCTGCACTAGTTGTCAGCAGAAACAAGACGCAACAAGGAAAATTGTTTTGCAGTCGCTACCCCCGGTTCTGAACTTACAGTTACTTCGATTCGTATTTGACAGGTAAAGTCTATTACTTTTTTCAAATATTTTGAAATTTTTAAGCCTTGCTTCGTTCATATTGAAGATATAACCGACTGCTTATTGACCCTGTAGAGACGCCTACATACACTAGGGCTCTACGGCCTAAATGTAAGGCTAGCTAAAGAAATATGTCTTTTAGCCCACAAGGATCCGGTCTGGGTTCTCTGCTCTTCACTGAATACTTTATTCATTAATTAATCTCTTCCCAGGAACACTGGTTCGAAGAGCAAATGTAACTCGGTCTTGAAATTCCCAGACACACTCGACATGAACAATTTCGTGAAGTTGGATGACCCTGCGCATGGCATTTATGAATTAACCGCTGCCCTGATTCATGTCGGAAACAGTGCATCGTCAGGACATTATGTTGCTCATATTCTAGACAAAAAGGTAGAAATGTTTATTTGAATCTTTAACCCCCCCAGATTATCTATATTTCCTCATGGATAAACAATATGAAATAATACTTTTCAGGAGGAAACACGAATAGCCTAATTAAACGTTGAGCATCCTGGAAAATCTATTATGGTCCATGGGTCAGCAATGCGAAAATATATATTTCATTAGAGAATTTCTTTACAAACATTGTCCCCTGGCTGTCTCATTTATTCCACTATAAGACTGCCAAGTGATACATTTTCCAGGGGGTTCTCGTGTCTTGATTTATTATGAATTGCAGAAGACCTCCCTAATTTTCAAGTAGAATTTACTTGCTTTATACGGGTTATCATTGCTCTTGTTTCTTGGTTTAGCTTTTAATCTGTTGTTATGATCTGTTTTTAGAAATTTATAATGTTTATTTTGTTTGAAATAGGATGAAACTTGGTATAAATTTAATGACGAAGTTGTAGAAAAAATGCAAGGGAAAAAATTACAGCTTGGAGCAGAAGATGACCCTGAAGGTAATCAAGAAAATTCAATTGATTAATCGGTGATCATTAATCATCAAATCACTTAATCGCTTAATAATTTAATCAGTAATCATTAATCATTAATCATCCAATCACTTTATCAGTTAATAATTTAATCATTAATCATTAATAATCCAATCACTTAATCATTTAATCAATGAATCATTTGATTACTCAAATCATACAAGCAGATAGTCATTCTTTCAGAGAATTATTCTAACATTTAGTCATAAAATCATTTCACCAATCAATCACTTAATCACCGTATCTCTAATTCATTCAATGTATTTGATTTTTTGAATCATTTAATCATTCTAGGCCCAGATACAACAAAAGCGGCGAAAAGATCTAAGACACCAAAGGGAATTCACAGCTCAAAGAACGCTTATATGTTGGTGTATTCAAGAAAAAGCGAACTAAGTGAGAAAATGTGTATTTTGATTTATCATTATTTCTTATCAACAGCAGAGTTGCCTAGAGGTTGTCTGCTTTGGTTGTTCATGATCACTTGTATGAAGCCCCCGGGGGCTTATTTGCGGTGGGGGCTTAGTTTAAAGTTCAATAGTTCCAGTATGTTTTCGACAGAGTAGAAGAGAGAAAAAAGATAACTTATGTGAATTCTATAATCAAAGTCACCTGCTGGCCAGCAGCCAAGGACTATTGCTTGAATTAATAGTGAAGCCTGTCAGCACTAGCTTTTGTAATGTTTTCATTAGTAAAAGATGCATTATAAGCAAAAACAAATTCATCAGGCCTTTGAATAATTCCCCATGGGTTCTTATTCGAAAGGAGGGCTTATTTGCAAAAATGACTTGGGTGGGGGCTTTTTAGAGGGGGGCTTATTCGGAGGTGGGGGCTTATTCGAGGATTTATGGTATTTAAATGCGTTTGTATTCATTGCTTTTAGTTGATAATGTGCCGGATGCTGAACCCGCAGATAAAGTTGTCGAACACGTGGTTAAGGATAACAGTTTATTAGACGCATGGATCAGTGAAATTCAGGTTATAATGGTAAGTTGGTATTTCTTTACCAAAATAACTGCTTAGTTGCTTCAGATCAATTGCTTTTTGGTTATTATGGTTAAAGGGTAACCCCAATACTTGGACATTGGTTAAGGTGCTGTAGCGTCGTGGTCTTAGGCCCTAACCAAACGATCAAACATTTTTGGTCCAACATTTTAAATTTGCTTTACAACAAATGTTTGACCGTTTGGCCATGTCCAAAAATATTGCTTGACAAGCAAAAGTAGCAAAGTTTGTGGCGTGATGTTTTCGAAAAAGTTCAAAAACATTTTTTGTTTGCCGCAAACAAAAAATGTTGGACGAGCAATGTTTTTGGACGTGGCTAAACGGTGAAACATATTGCTTAACAAGCAAACCTCAAATGTTGGACCAACAATGTTTGATCGTTTGGCCAGGGCTTTACCCAGTTCTAACTCGTTGCATCGTCAACCTCTAAGTAAGGGGTTCGAGGCTCAGCCATGGTAGCGTCACAGCTACCATGTCTGCCAACGTCAGATTGGTTTTCCAACTCAACGCAACATCTCCCTCTGCAAACGGGGAGGGGATTGAGTCAGTGAGTTTTGCTAAGAGTTGTTACCAGTCTTTCTTTGGAAGAAGCTGGTAAATAGGATTGGTGTTCCTAGTAGTTCTGCTAGACGTTGTAGGCTCAAGGTCTCGTTCGTTTGTCTAGCTCTGAGATCCTAGCGACTGGCGCTAAATGCACCATTCAACCTTCATATTGATTTAATGCGCTTTAGAATCTGTGTCTGTCAAAAAATAAGCTGGGTTACGAGGTTGATTTATCCCTTGGAATCGTCACATTAAATTCTTTTCTTGTCGTCTTGCTGTATCCCACAAACTGATTGGTGTTCTAAACACAATACCAATCCAAGTTCACCTTTCTGATTGGTTTATTTGGATCCACAACTGGCCTTCACCTTTCTCAGTCGTTTCAGCCTGTTTCTGACGTTTATACTCTGAGGAGCGTCAGACAAAAAAGCTTTCAGTGTCATGCTTTTGAACCACGGCTCCTCCTTTCTTAACAATTTCGACAACCCGGGTTTCACAAAATAAATTAAAAAACGTCTTTGAAGGGTTAATATTTTTTGTATTTATTTCAATTTTCGTTTCTTAAGAAAACCTTTGAACTTAATCTTTTTCTTCCTCAGGAGCAGAAAATTCATGATGGGAGAGAAAGGCAGAAAATACTTCAAGAAATTTACAATAATTTGCAACCTAAAGAAGGTATGATTCCTCTTCCGTGGCAACTTAGACTCCACACAACCCACGCTTCAGATAATGGTCATATTTTATGTTGATAAGTTTACAACTGAGCTCAATATCTCAATGAAATCCTCGAGAACTCTCCAAGTGATACTACCCAAGGCTGTGATTCGGTTTGACTTTCTTGTGTTTCAGCTATGTCTAGCCTACTTCAGCACCGTAAACATTTAGATATATTTGTCACTAATGGGGGATACTATGATTTTTCAACAAGTGGCGTACCACAATAAATGGGATTCAAACCTGGACTGCATGATCAGAGAGCCAACGAAGTTTCCACTGAGCCATAGAGCTCAATGAAGTCGCCAAGTAACTCTCCAAGTCATACAGCCCAAAGCTCTCCTCCCATTTGGCTTTTTGTGTTTCGGCTATGAGAGTCAAATGGCATCGTCGAGTTACTATCCAAGTGATACGGCCAGATTTGCCGGCCAAAGACTTTCCGATCATGCCCTCTGGCTTTGCATTTTGGCTATATTGAGCCTTCTCAGTGCCACACATATATGGCTATTACTCTTGAATGGCGAACGCCAGGATAGATTTTTCCACGACTGGCATACCACAATAAATGGGACTAGAAACCAAGACTGCATGACCAAAGCCAGTCAGGTTTCCAATTAGCTAAAAAGCCATATTAAGTGTCGATTAGTTTTCAAGTCACACAGACCAAGTTCCCCCTGCTATTTAGCTTTGTGTTTCGGCTATATTAAGCCTTGTTCACCACCGTACATATTTATGTTTTTTTAATGGAAACACACGAGGGGCATTTCACTCTGCAAAAAGGCGTACGAGATTTCCATTTAAACAAAGGGACTTTCAAGGGATTTTATAGAAAACAATAGGACTTCCAGCAAAAGTGTACGAGATTTCAAGGAGTGAATTGCCCCTCGGAAACACAGGTAGATTTTGCAGAAAGTTATGTACTGTTATATTTTCTATTAATTTTCAGATCATGATAGTGAATGGGTAACAACCGAGTGGCTACGAAAATTATTCAACGAAAAATTAACAGAAATACCACCGATTGATAACTCATTACTTATGTGCAAGCATGGGAAGTAAGTGAAACTTTTTTATATGTTTTTGTGTTTCATTTTTCATTAATAGCGAACACTAGGATAGATTTTTCCAGAAGTGGTATTCCCCAGTTCCTTTGACTCGAGCCTGGACTGCATTATCAGGGTCTGAGAGGAAACAAAGTTCCATAGAGATAAGGGTCTCAATGAAATTGCCGAGCAACTCTCCAAGTGATACAGTCCATGACTCTCCTCCCGTTTGGGTTTTGTGTTTCGGCCATGTTGAGCCTTCTTCGGCACCATAACTATTATATATATTTGTCATGAATGGTAAACACTAAGATAGATATTGCCACAAGTGGTTTTTTCAGATTCACGAAAAGACTTTGGGTAATCCAGCTTCTAACCGAATAATATCTTTTCTAGGCTAGATCCAAGCAAGTTAAAGCTTTCGAAAAGAATCTCAACTGTTGCAGTAAGTATGTTCATTTTGATTATCATGATCATGATCATGATCATGATCATGATCATGATCATCTTCCTCATCATCATCATTATCATTACCATCATCATCATCATCATCATCATCATCATCATCATCATCATCATCATCATCCTCATCCTCATAATCATCGTCACTATTGTCTTCGTCATAATCATAATCATTTTCATCATCATCATTATCATCATCATCATCATATTCATCATAATCATAATCATCATCACCATCATCATATCATCATCATCATCATCATCATCATCATCATCATCATCATCATCATTATCATCATCATCATCATATCATCATCATCATCATCATCCTCATAATCATCGTCACTATTGTCTTCGTCATAATCATAATCATTTTCATCATCATCATTATCATCATCATCATCATCATAATCATCATACTCATAATCATCATCACCATCATCATATCATCATCATCATCATCATCATCATCATCATCATCATATCATCTTTTCTTTTCCTTGCAGGGCGATATACTGTTCAAGAAATACGGTGGCCTACCGAGATTCAAGATGTAAGTGAAACATTGTGATTTTATTTTATCAGATTTTGCTTTGCTTTAACAGAAGAAAGCGAGTTCCCCTCCCCCTGATTCAATGTTGGGACCACTGACAACATCAATTTCGCCAACATTACGTCAGGGGGTAGGAGTGTTTAAAGCAATAATTATGAAAAAAACCTATTTTCTTACCTTTCAGAGATTCTCTTTGCCACAAATGCGTCTTAGGTAGAGCTCACCAAATTCAATTTGAAGCACGGTTGGAAAAAGACAAGAAGTATTTTTCGTCTGCACTAAAATCATATGACAAGTAAGGAGACGTTTTAAACATATAAGGTGGACTTTATGAGGCCAGATTTAGGATCGTGTCAAATTAATCCGGTATAAAAGCGATATAAGAGCGACGTTGAATTTATTTGTAGATAGTGTTGCGTCGAACTTAATTCAAAGTGGAATCTTTTGGGTTTCTTTACTGAAAAAGAGGCTCAAAAGGAGCGAATTGCAAATTCAAAATTGCTGCAGTAAATGCAGTAAGTCGATTTTGATTACATTCGACCAAAATGCGGTGGAAACCCGCCTTAAGGTCCTCGCCCAAAACAATCAATCATTGTTTATCAAACATCTGAAATGTGTTCAAGCGAAATGTTTTACCGTTTGGCAAGATCGCGAATTTCCTTCTGCTTATTTCTGCTAGTCAAACAATGTTTTAATACGTGGCCAAACGGTCAAACATTGCTTGTAAAGCCAATCTGAAATGTTTGACCAACAATGTTTGATCGTTTGGCAAGGGCCTAAGAGATTTGTTTTTATTTTTAGCTCTTCTGATGGTTTTTGGGTTGGAAAATCATCTCTGAAGCAGTGGAAACAACTTGCGACTACTTCACAATGTTTTGGTGTCTCTAATGAGGAAAATATTGCTCCAAGTCCAGAAAGCAGTGAAGGCATGAATGATTGCCAAGACACGCCAAAGACTGAATCACAAAATTGTTTGTCTGCGAGGGATGTGGAAATCGACGCTGTGGAGGAGAAAGAATCGATAGGCACCGAAAAGTCATCGTGCAAAAGAAAGATTGAAGATACAACGCCGATTATTGACGCAAAGCTGCCGAAAATACAGAGCGAAAAATCTGCTTTTTTGACAGAGGATGTCGTAAATGGTGATGTTACGACAAAGCCTGCCATTGGCTCATCGCAAAGTGACAGCATCCAATCAAAAGCCAAGTTGTTCAATCAGGATATCACATGCGCAGAGCATGGTTAGTATCTTCATAATTTGGTTCCCTTAATCACATAGCAATCATTTTAGACATTCAGTACTTAATCACCGTTACATCACTTGATCAAGTAATCACTCAATGGCTTAATGACTCAATGGCTTAATGACTTAATCAGTCAATTGCTGATTCACTTAGTAAGTAAATCACTTAATCACTTTTTCCTTTATCACATTATCACGTGATCACTTAATCATTTAATCACTCAATCATTCAATCGCTCGAGCACTAATCACATTGCCACTAATAATTTACTACCATTGTCTGTAATCATAGCATCAGTTAATCATATTTTGACAAACCACTGAATCACTAATCTCTTACTGTTAATCAGAAATCACAAGCTAATGAATCACTATAAATCAACCAGAGATCACTGAATCCAGAATCAAAACATGCATTGCTCTCAATTTCAGGAAATCTCTGTCTCAACGAAAACAAAAGACGTCTTGTTTCAGCAGAGGTCTGGAAGCGACTGAGGTACTATTTCAAAGATTGTCCAGAATTCCATGCGAGTGAATCTGGTTGCTTTTCTTGTCAGGTAGGAAGATGAAATAGTTTATTGATGCTCGCGCTTTTACCTCATTATAAGGCCATGGCCAAACTATCAATCATTACCTGTCAAACATTTGAAATTTGCATGTCAAGTACATGTCACAAAGCATTGTTTGACAAACATTGACAAACAATTTTGGTAAGCAAAAGTTTTACGATGTGGACAAACGTTCAAACATTGTTTGGTAAGCAAATATCAAATGTTTGTCAAGCAATGTTTGATCGTTTGGCCAGGGCCTAACTGTTTTCCATTGCGCTTTGTTCTTCTCTCCTCCACTCCTTTGTATAAGCATTACACTTGCTGCTTCTCTATACGCTCTGATACATAATTCCACCGTTCATCACAATTTTCAAGTTCTGTACAAATAAAAATTGCACATATATCGATTTCAGAACCAATCGGTGAAAAAGAAAGAAAAACGTGAAGCGTTCAGAGTCATTGCAAATGATATGAAAAGTGTATTACCAGATCTTTACTCTGATCTAAAAAGACCGCAACCAAACATTCAGGTAAGAATTCTTCCTTCCTAATCTTTCTTACTTGGTCGCAGATTCATGGTAAGATTCAAATTCTTTATTATTGTGTTTTTTATTTCTTGTTGTTTCTCACTGTGTAGGAAACATTTGAAGTATACGCTGTCAGTAAATACACACTAGAAGAATGGAGATATTTTGTTAGGTGAATTGTTATTTACTTTGCTCTTTCTTCTTATGCTCTGTATGTGAGAAATCTTCTTCCCTCTGACTTAAGGCCTGGCTAAACTAGGCAACATTTCGCGCGCGACATTGATGTCCCCTCTTTGTCTCCCATTTTAGCCACTTCGGAAACTTTGTTGCGCGCAAATAACTTGGGAACATGTTGCTCGCTTGTCACTCGCATGTTTAGCCATCCTGGGAGACACGCTGAATACAGTGTCGTGCGCGTCAAATCTCCTAGTTTAGCCATAGCTTTACTGTATTGCTTTGTCTAATAGCCTCTGTTCAAGTCTACTTATTCATTTAATTAACGTTTAAATCTTAGTCAGCTGGTTTCGCCCAGTTTCAGGGGTCATTGGTGCAGCTAGACTGAGTGAGGACCTTAATAGCCTCAAAGGGGCGTTCCCCTTTGCTAGTAAGCTGTAAAGCTGACTGAGTAGACTTATCTAATCCTGATGGACTACAAACCTCCGCTTTTCTTTTCTTTTTATTTCAACAGACATTTTACTTAGCTAGTCTTTGCTTTTTTTGAGTTCTTTGCACTGCAATTCTCTAAAGTCAAGTTGTCACTTTGTTCATTTTAGTTTTATTTTCTCTTGCACTTATCGTTCAATCTGTTTTTCTGTCTGCTCTTTTTCGCTACTGTTTTCCATTAATTTCTTGGCTTGTTTTGTTTTTCAAACAGTATTTATTTTGTAGATTTGCAAAAGAACCACAATACGATCTGATAGAAAACGAAGATCTTATATGCCAACATGGAAAACTGCTTTACAATGCGGATGATCTCATAAATCCGAGACCCGAAGAGTAAGTAGGACGGGATGTGTTTAATTATTTTTTAGTCAACCCTGTTTTAATTTCAATATTTTACCAGGGAGTTCACACTGATTGAAACCTTTATGCTTCTTCAACGAAAATCACTGGCCTAAGTTCCTTATCCATCTATCAATTCAGTGTACTTTCTGTTAAACAGAGTATCGTATGTCTTGTTTAAGATCTTTTCTTGAGCCTTTCAGTTTCGTATAAACACTAAGCATAAATCGGGAGTCTGTTCTGAACCTTGAACTAGACTAGGCATATAGGTGATGTGACATCGTGGTCGTATTCAGCTTATGGTGAGAATAACTCATTGAGGTCGGGGTTAGTCGGGGTTCGAGCGCTGGACTCGGTAAAGTTACTGCCAGGGTCGAGCTCTTTTGTTGAATTTTTGCATTGTACCTTATTTACTGTTTTACAGTAGTGACGAGTGCACTAATTTACACTAACATTGAGCAACATCATAGATTGCATCAAACTCAACATTTGTTACAGAATGAGCACGTGCATTCATTATTTAGAAACAACGTTTTTATTAGGATTTTGAACTGTTTGTGAAAAGCTCTCGTTAGTTCATCTACTTCTGAGATCCTAGCAGCTGATTCTCAATACACCATTTCACCTTCACCTTCTTAAAGAAAACTTTTATTCTTAAAACAACTTAATCACTCCTCTTCTCTAAAATCCTTGCACTTTTCTCTTACCCAGCACACCCTCCCCCCCTCTCTCTCTTAAAAGCGTTACTGCCATTATCGACTAACTTTATAGCCAAATTCGCTTTACCAGCAATAATTTTTGTGTTTTAGAGAATTCACCCTACTTTCTAAAGACGAATGGGAACTCCTTTCTGGGTTTGTGCCGTGTGATAAGGAGATTAGCATCATCAATATACCACCATCTGAAGACGATAAAAACAACATGGTCGCCGTAATGCCAGGTTACGCCTGTTACGACTATATCGATATACGCTTTTACGCTTTTACGATTTTACGATCTACGTTGACAGAAATTCGATGCAATTGACAAGGTTTTTTTCTTCTTAGAATGTTGTAACGAATGCAGATTAGAAAGATTAAATGAAGATTATGAAAATGATAAACAGTTTTATTATGCTTCAATTTATGTAAGAAAAATTACAAATGAAGAAACAGATAAAAATCAGCCTGATGTTAGCATAGATGATGACACCACCCCCGTCGATGATTCAACAGAGGTATGATTCTTAATTGATTTCATGTTTCATTTGTTATGTTCGTCAGCTTTAAACAGGGGGACATTAAGGTTCTTGATCATGAATATTCTAGTTTCAAGGAATAGCCATAATTCAGTTTAGAATCTGTGCACTCTAATCATAATCACTCTAATCATTATTTGTCACATCATAGTCACTTTAATCACTCTAGTCGTAATCACTCTAATCATAATCACTCTAATCACTCTAATAATAATAAGTCTAATCATAATCACTCTAATCACAATCACTCTAATTACTCTAATCATGATCTCTCTAATTATAATCACTCTAATAATAATTACTCTAATCACTCTTATCATAATCACTCTAATCACTCTAATAATAATTATTACAATTATAATCACTCCAATCATAATCACTCTATTCATAATCACTCTAATCACTCTAATCATAATTATTTTAATTTCTTTTTAGATGATTTGTACAAATGGACATACGGAGCAAGCAAGTAAAGTAAGTACGAGTTAATAATACCATCTCCAGTTGCTTCATAGTTTTAGAAAATAAAACACGAATCAATGTTAATTTCTTGTTCTAGAAATCATCAAAAAAGAAACGATTTGTGCAGCCAGCGAAAGGAAGCAGACAAAGCACTAGGTTCGTTGTAAGCGTATTCTATGTACGATTTTTGGGTTGATATTTGTAAGCGTGGATATTGAGGGGCTTGTGGGCTGAGGTCTAAGAAGGCGTCTTAAGTGACGGGGTTCCTAGCAAGGAACTTCCAAACATGTTCATCAGTAATTTTGAATCAATCTTGATGTTGGTTTTTTTTCTTCCAGGCATCGAACACAAAGAGGAGAGTATGCATTTCGAGTTGATTCATCACAAACTCTGAAAGATTTCAAAATACAAGTAAGCAGGCGTTTACGCCTTTGAAGAATTATTTCTAATTCAACTTTAAAATCTGTCCGAAATTAACACATAATAATAAATCGGCCCATTTTGTCCCCTCCCTTTATTATTTTCGTCAAACACTCTGTAAACGAACTAAGAAATCTCACCTAAGCCTCGATATTCTTGTCCGTAGACTTGTATCTCTACATAGCTGCTTGTTTCTGGTCTTTTTCCTTGGTCGTAGTCCAGGGCCCTGTTTCCTGGTGCCACTCAAGGGGTTGTTCCTCTATTTTAGTCCAAGGTCCTTAGTCCACGATGATGTTCCTAAGTTTCAAATTAGTTAGTGTACTACAGTCGTCTTTCTGTTCCTTATTCGTGACATTATTCATGGTGTCTCGTTCCTTGGTCCTGTTCCTCAGTCTTGTTAAGGTTCATATTTCTTAGTCCTAAAATTAATCATGGTCTGCAGTCCAGTTCCTTGGTCCTGTTCCTTGGCCCTGTAATTATTCATGGTCTTGACTCCCGTTCTTCAGTCCTATTCCTCAGCTTTGTTATTGCTCATGTTCCTTGGTCCTGAAATTATTCATGGTCTTCAGTATACGATACATTCATTTAAACCTTATTTCTTTCTTGTAGCTCCTGTCTACTTTCTCTGTACTACCGATGGATCAGCATCTAAGCTTCGAGAATGGAACAGTGATAGAAGATGACACAAAAACATTAGGAGACTTGGGAATTCGTCCTGGCTGTTTTCTTCTTCTAAGGGTTAGTAACACGTACTGTAGCCTATATCCTTTAGCAGTGCCTAAACACCTAATCAAAGTCTCTCATCTCTTTTGCTTTGCTCCCTTCATCTTTCTCGTGCATGTCTTAGGGCAGTTTCTTCTCAACCTCAAAAACTTCTCAATTTCGAAAGAAAAAAGCTTCCAAAAACAGAATCCATGATTTTCAAAAACAGGAGTCCTGAACATCCGAGACTTTCAAAAGTTTGTTCCAAACGTCAGTCAATTTTCGCGCCAAAATTCCTGCTTGCCTCGTCCCCAGATCCGTTCGTGGGATTTCTCCTGATTTGATCTTGAGTATTACATACAAGTTCTTTAAATTTTTCAGCTTTTTACATGTAGGTTAAATTTTACATGTAAAAGTAGTTTCTTAAAAATAAAGTGTGTAGAATTTTTATCTTTGAAGAATATTTTTTTCTCAACAAGGCTGACGAACCTACAGAGAATTGTCAAGTCATGGAAGAAGTCACCGTAAATGGTAGGAATTTTCGAATATTTTTTTATATTCAGTTATCTATATCGAACAATCTTTATAATTTAAGTAATCTGTATTTTTCTGAATTTTTTAGGTGAAAGGAAACTCGAAGAGGGATTTAAAGGTACGAAATTCCCTTAAATTCTGTTCTTAATCGTGCTTCCAACGCCAAGTCTAGTCATGTCCTTCTTCAGCACCACAACACATCTTTACGTTAGATTTGTCATAAATGGCGGACACTAGAATAGATTTTTCTCCAAGTGGCACACCATATATCGTCTCAAATAATGTACAAGGGAGGTTTTCTATGTCACACTTAGACAGACTTATTGCACTCGTCGTAGTCTACGCTCCTCCACACTCCACCACCCCACTGGAACTTCTCCGAGGAAAAGCTATTATCTTGTTGTAGTTGTTGTATCTGTAATAAGTCTTTGTCACGTTTTCACCCCCATTATCAACCAGCATAAAGATTGTTCGTCTATCCGAGGGTCATTTTTTCTTTGTTTTTTTTTACTTATTCTTTTTCCCAATTTTTCTTTATTATTTCTTTTTAATTCTTACATTCAGGAACAGGGCTGTATGGTGCTTTCTCGACAGACTAAGAACTTGACTGATTTTGAAAATAAGAGAAAACTGTATCACACGTCTAGACCAGAACATGTAATTAGTTTGAAAATAGTATAACATTGTCCAAATTACTATATTTGTAGCGTTAAGGTTGCAAAGATAATAAATAGTCAATATGAAAAGGTTTTTTAGTTGAGCAAAACTTTTGTATTGCGAAGAAAAGCGGGAGTATTTTTGGACATAAAGCTTTTTTCGTCTGATTTTCTGAGGGTCATTTAGGGGGTTATACTCTATGTTCCCCTATGTTCCCTCAATTCTCAATGTTCTAAGAAACCGCTCAGAATTCGCGAACAGTTTAGACTATTCCAGTATTGGGAAGAAAAGATGAAACATTTGGAAATATCTTACGGAATTTCAGAACACGTCAGGCAGACAAATAAAGAAAGCTTATTGGTGTTTAAAACATAATACCAATTCAACTTCAGTTTTCTGATTGGTGCATTTTGATCCGCATCTGATAAATTTCGCCTTAGTCAATTGTTTCGGTCTGTTTTTGACGTTTATCCTCTGAGAAGTGAGGGTCGTTTTGGGGTTCTAGGGAACGGAGGAACATGCGAAATGTAAGGGAACGTAGCCAAAATTGAAAGGGAACAAGGGAACATTAGGAAACAGGGACCAGGTTCAAACCCTCCTAACCGATCCGCTTGACTATCAATCTGCAAAATAAGCCTACAAAACTCCAGAGGGAACAAGTGGGTTTTCTCAGCGGAACAGGGGAACATTTGTACCCCCCTAAACAACCCTCTTAAACAGTTCTGATAACAAGAGAAAGTTGCCTGTCAATATTTGGTATAAAAACTGATCATTTTCTGAATAAATATTACAATAATTTATTAAATCCAGTTCTACTGCTTGCTCGTTGTTTAGCCACAGCGTCTGCAATTCTTTTCCTATTATAACTTTCATCTAAAGATTCCTTAACTTTATCGAAAGTTACTCCATTATTATCAATTGATCGATTTAAATTGAAAACACTCATATCAGTACTGTCCTTTTCTTTACTTTCAGTTATTTTCAGTCTCCTTTTGAAGTCTCTGCGGCCTCGTTCTGTGCTTGACATCGGAGGACTGGGCACCATTTCTCGGTCAGGTGCACTGCGATTTCTCGTTGTTTGTCTGTTGTTTGCAAGGAGCTGTAGCCTCGCTTCGCTGAGGGCCTCGGTTAGATCGAATCTTTCTTCGCATTCTCGCCTCACTGTGTCTTGCAAAACGTCAATCTAAAAAATTATACTTATTAAGATAGTATTGTTTTAAGAAATACATTTTGGCTGTTTTAGGCCCTGGCCAAAGGGTCCAACATTGTTAGTCAAACATTTGAAATTTGCCTAGCAAGTAATGTTTGAAAATTTGGTCGCGTCGTGAAATATTGATCTTCAAACATTTGGCATCCATCAAACAAAAATATTTTTGCCTAGATAAATGATCAAACATTGTTAGTCAAACATTTGAAATTCGCCAACCAAGAAATGTTTGAACGTTTGTCCACGTCACAAAACGTTGCTGGATGAGCATAAATAAGCACAATTCGTTACGCGATGTTTTGAACATTTTCTAAAACTTTTGACGAGCATTGATTTGTGACGTAGCCAAAGGGTAAAACATTTTGCTTACAAGCAAATTTCAAATGTTTAACAAGCAATGTTTGATCGTTTAGGTAGGGCACAAGGCTCTGACCAAACGATCAAACATTGTTGGTCAAACATTTTAGATTCACTTCAGCTCTCTTTTTATCAAACAATAAGCTTTTTATGAAAAACTGCATGTTTCTCAACCAATGGAAAATTTTTCTAAAGCAATAGATGTGGAGATTCGCAGTTATAAGATAGGTAATTGTTCCAACACAAAGTAGCTTTGTTTTAAACAATAAACGATTGTTACGAAAACAATATGGCATTGTTCTGGGACAATAAATGATTGTTCTAAAACAATAGATTGTGCAATAACATATTGTTTTAAAACAATAGCAATTAATAAACAATGAACAAACCTCTTTTGTTTTTCATTCAATTCCTTCTCCAAATTCTTCTGTTCTGTTTTCATTAATTCCATCATTTTCTGAGCCTCGCTGTATTTCTGTTTGTAGACCCCAAAATCGTCACTTGATTTTTTCTGAGTATTCGCGAGCCTCGATTCAAGATGTTGCACCTTGTGATCGAGGTTCTGTATAAGGGACTCTTGTGATTGGATGATTTTCGAGTTCTTTTCCTGGGGAATATAAGACTGTTAAATGAAGGGAATAAGGCATCTGAAAAATCTTCTTCTAGAGTAAGCTAAGCAGCAGTGGTGTCAAAACAAAAAATCAATAAAGAACCAACCCCTGTTTGCAGCCCCTTACACCCTGGAGACTTTGAACTTAAGCCCTAGCCAAACGATCAAACATTGTTTGTCAAACATCTGACATTTGCTTGTTAAGTACAATGTATTTTACCGTTTGGCCACATCATCAAACATTGCTTTTCAAGCATTTTTGCATGATACAACATTGAATGTTTTAAGATTTTATCAAAACATTGCTAAACGGATTCTACTTGCCGATCAATGTTTGCGACGTGGCCAAACTATCAAACGTTGCTTGTAAAGCAAATCACCAATGATTGACCAACATTGTTTGACCGCTTGGCCAGGGCGTAAGTTCAGAGTTTTTAAGATGTCAAATTGCAAAACGGAAAAGTAGAAACTATCCATACTATTTGCAGATTCTCACTACTTGTTAATCTTTGGGAGTTTTGTTGAAAACTTGAAATAGCTTAGGCAGAGAAAGATCCTACGTTACCTTCTCTTTGTCGAGATTTCCTTCAAGTTTTCAATTTCTTCCCTCGATCTTCTCTGCAATGTTTCGAGCTGTTCTTTCAACTGCAAATTTTCAAAAGAATTTCATTTAAATACGTGTTTTTATGCGTAAAACTATGATCATGGCTTAACGATCAAACATTGTTGGTCAAACATTTGAAATTTGTTTCACAAGCAATGTTTGACCGCCTTACAAAACATTGCTCGGCATCAAACATTTTTTGCTTATCAAGCGAATTCAAACGTTTGAAGAATGATGTTTGGTCGTTGAGCCAGGGCTTACAAAAACCAAATCTGGCTATACCAAAGCGATTAATCAAGTACGATGAAAATAAGAGTCTGTTCACCTTTGTTTTTAGATTATTTTCTTTACTTTCCATCTGTTGTTTTTCTTGTTGATGTCTAGCGGACAAATCTTGCATTTCCTACAAAAGACAGAAACATATTATTTCTAAGTCTACACCTTTATTAATGTATTAACAGGTTTATTTATATATTATACGTTAATCATCATCATCAAACTTCAAATAAGGCCTTTTTAAAGAAGAGAAGGGTTCGGTTCTCCAAAACACTTATGGGCCTTCCACGAACACAAAGAGATATTAGTACAAGCAAATAGTAGCTGTTTCTAAAGGCGCTACCAGAAAATATCAACTAGAAATCGGGCTTGCAAGACTGAGGGTTTACATTTTGGTATTGCCCGAAGAAAACAATGGTTTATTACCAAATGGACAGGGCATCGTCAAGGCACCTATTGATTACAAAACTCGTATCGTGTTTGAAGCCATTACAAAGAAGCCATTTGGTGCTGTGCATTAAACCAAAAATTTTTATGTAATGAGCGGGCATTATCGGATAACAATTTGAATAAACGTTTTCAGCCAATCAGAATAAAAGAGTGACAATCCTGTCCATAGGGCTATATGGGACTTCGTGCAAAAATTTTTCAAGGATTGTTTTTCTAAAAACCTCAGATTAACACAACTAGGATCCATAACTCAAACCTTTTCAAACGATTTTGTTAGCTGCTGCCATAATTCAGTCTTCTCTTCGTTAAATCTAAGTTGTTGTTCGGTAAGTTTCTCTTCAAGCTATAAAACCAAAAATTCAAAAAATACACTAAAATGTTTAAAGACGGTTTAACGACTAGTAAACTGTATCAATTCTATAAAGCGATGTAAACTTGAGACATTGAAGATATAAGCTGGCTCTTCAGAATGAGCTCCAAAAAAACCTTATGAATAGCTTATAGCTTAAGATCTGTGCACTTTTTGCTGCAAAACTTTTCTTCGTTTCTACGAACCTTTTTGGGCCATAAATTTGCTTCACTGATTTTTTCGTTGAAACTTTCTCGTAACTGTTGTATTCTGTTCTGATGTGCATCTATCATATCTTGTCTAGGATAAACAGAAAAAACTACAATTACAAAACCACAATTTTTTACAATCTTGCTGCTGTATCGTGCTACTGAGAATTAGTGCTAAGACAAGTTGAGGGCTGTCCCTAAGGCCCTGGCCAAACGAAGAAACATTGTTGGTCCAACATCTGAAGTTTGCTTGTCAAGCAAAATGTTTGACCGTTTGGCCAAGTCCAAAAATTGCCCGTCCAACATTTTTTGCGATATCAAACATTTTGAATTTGCTTGTCAAGGAATGTTTGATCGTTTTGCCTCCTTTCAAACATTGCTTGTCAAACATTTCTTTTGTTTTGACAAACTTCAACAACTTGTAACATTTCACCATCTAGCAACATTTCTTAGCAACAAGGTGTTTCTGCTTGCGCATTAGCAATGACTTCGTTGTTCCAAAATGTTGGACAGCAATGTTTTTGGACGTGGCCAAACGATCAAACATTTGTTGTCAAGCAAATTTGAAATGTTGGACCAACAATGTTTGATCGTTTGACCAGGGCCTTAGTCAAGCTTCTTTATAAATAAAATAATGTATTCCATGTATATATACTATTTTGGATCTTAAATGGTCTATTTTGAACCAACCTTTCCTTTTTCAAAGTCGATATTTCGTTTCTTGATGCATCAAGACTCTCTTTTAGCACCTTAAGAATTAGAAATTACATTAATATTTTAATAACATTTATAACATTAATATCTATGCTGTCCAACGTCTTATGAAATTTTCAAACTATTTATTAACCAACCTTCAATTGAATAGCAGTAGATGACATAGCCTCCTTTTCGTCTTTGCTTGATTGTTTAACAGTCTCGATTTCACGTTGATGTTCTTGACATTTCTTATTGACAACCTCTAATTCAAACTTGAATTTCTCAATTGTTTTTTCATGCAATGACCTAGCCTCTTTTGCAGTTCTATCTCTCTCTTGAATCGCTGATTCAAGGGAATCGACCTTTCTTCCTCGTTCACTGAAATAAAATTTTCTTTTTATAATGAATTTTCCTTACATGCTAACCAATCGTATATTAAAGTATAACGTTTACTGATAAACCTTAGCCAATGGAGAATGGTGCATGACTAAAAAAACTGTCTACTTCCTTTCATTCCTTGGTCAGCATAGAAAACTATTTCATACACTTAGAATCTTTTTAAACCCAAACAACTGTCTACTTCCCTTGATTCCATCACCACAGAAAACTCCCTCCATAGCTCAAAACTTTGTTAACTCAAACAACTGTCTACTTCCTTTGATTCGGATCACCATAAAAACTTCCTCGATATCCACCTTATGGTCACCGTATGAAAACTCAAAAGGCTAAGAAGTTAGGTATGAAGTCATCAAATACTTAATTATTACCTTAACATAACTTTCATTTTCGTCAGTGCATCAGACAATGCGTCCCTTTCAGATCCAATCTTTGATAACTCATTTTTGCGGACCTCAGTCGTTTCTTGCAATCTTTCGAGAACCCGTTTGGCTTCCTTGCCTGTTGCTATTTCATCTTCTGCTTTCAAGAGATTTGCTTTCAAGGTTTCAAGCTCCATTTTAGCTACGTCTAATTCCTTGGTCGCCTAAAGGAGGAAAAATCTATAAAAATTGTTGTTCCTGAAGCTTTCGTAACTTTATAGAGATATTATGATAATCGCAAGATGCTGTGGTGCCGTGGTCTTTCCCTGCTACGTCGTGGCGTCAGGAACTTAAAGAGGTCAGGTTTGAGCACCAGCCAAGGAAAGCGTCATGCTATGAAAGGAGGTCACCTAAGTCATTAATCTACTTTAGAGACCCTAGCATCTGACGCTAAATACACCACTTCACCGTCGGCTTCACCCAAAACTTTAGAGGGAGGAATAGATCAAACTTTCACAATTTCAAAAGCTTCATTTGTGATTTAATTCATTCAAGATTAGAATTCACAATGATTGGCTGGTACCAATGGTTCGACAATGCCTTTAGTGCTTCCTTGATGCACTAAGTTCACCATAGCCATTTATAGCCATAGCCTTAAGTGTTTTTATGAATGAAACAAGATGTTTCTGAAGGGCCCTTGCAATCAGATTATAACCACATCAAGGGACTAATTCAAGCATGTCAAGCAAAGACAAGGTTCCACGTTATTCTATTTTTGAATAGATTTTGTACACCATCACTTAACAAACTGAGATATCTGGCTCATGCTGATAAGAGGTTCCCCAAAGAAATTAAAAAATAAATAAACAAATAACCAGTTAAAAACCTGATATTTTTGGAGTTCAATTTTCTCTTTATCACATCCATATATTTCAATAATCTCTTTCATGCTTTGTTTTGCACTTGAAAATCCTGTTTTCATAAGATCCTTAATACCACTGTACTCTTGTTTCACTTGTTCACTAGACTTTCTTATTTCACTGACTTCCTCTAACAATGATGTTAGGCTGAGATGAAATTGTTGTGTTCTTTTGATTGACTTGTTAACATCATCTTCTTTTTTCTGTAATTCTCTTTTTAATTTAGTAATTTCAGTTTTTGAAGTTTCAAGCAAGTGATTGCTTTCATTGAGATTTTGCATCAGCTCATTTTGCCTAAAAGAGAACCATTTGAAACACACAGTAAATAACTTTGCTTGAAAGAAAGCCCAAAGGTAGGCTGGAAAACATGCAAGTTTTGTCTACTTGCTGTTGTGAGGAGATTGGGGAAACAATAGATTAATTAGCATAACAATAGGTCAAACAATAAGAGAGGTGCAAGGGTAGTTGCGCGAGTGCGAGCAAGTTTTCCAAACAGGGCCCAAGGAAGCAAGGCCCGGTTTATTAGGTAGAAGTGGCATAGCCAGACATCCAACACTTGAGGGGCAAAAGGGTTTGGTCAAGGAAAAGTAGGGCGTGGCTTTTAGAATAGATACCCGAGTCATACCCTGCCACACTTTTTCATCGGATGGCCTATATACAAAACTCATGTTGGTGATGATTGGTTGGGGTACTGCCCCCATGTCCCCCTTTTGGTTATGCCATTAACAAGAGAAATTGGCTCTTGAACACACCCAAGG
>JACTAT010000058.1:0-23371 GCA_014526335.1 Chrysaora quinquecirrha | reverse complement strand
GGAAATGCCTCACTTAACGAGAAACACTCCGTTTATATGCGAGTTTTGACCACAAATGAATGGAAATAGCTTCTATTTTGATCAATCCTTGATTGCTTGCAGTGATATAAATTATAAAAAAATTAAAAAGTTGCTTAGGTTTTTTTCCTGTGGTACTATACGTTGCTTAAACTTTCAGGCCTTCTACATCTTGGTTGCTTATAAGCGTTTGCTTATAAAAAAACCGAGTGTAAAACGTTTCAAATAAGATAAGACGTTTCAGATCCTCTTAAGGTAAAAAATCCAGGAGAACTTAACAAGGGAGACCAGATCACCAGAATCACCTCTTATTTTAGGATTTTCTTTTTAAGCATTGACCATAGGGATAAAAAATCGTAGTATTTGGAGGAATAGATTTGAGATACCAAATCATATCCCCCGTTTCGAATTAATCACTTTATTAAATCCTTCTGTTCGATATAATTCCCTTTTTGTGTCACGTGCTTGGAGATTTTTTCCACATATGGAAGAAGCATGTGGATCTGCCCTTCGATAACAATATGCCTGCTGTTGGGTGTGTTGCAAACTCAGTTAGATAAAGCTTAATTTGATTTGATTTTGTTTTTGCTTTTGGAGATTCTGTAGATCTGTCTGGCTGAACTTCAGCAGCTGGAGAAGGTTCTGGAATCATAGTTTCTTGAAAACAGCAAGGTAATAATACTTTTTGCTTTGTAAATTTATGTTTTCCCAATATATAATGATGTTCTTCGTCTATGTCATCCTTTATGAAGGGTAAACGCATGTTTATTTACGAGCAAGAGTCAACAGATACTTGGTGCAAACTGCAAACTAGACACAGTGCAAACTAACACCCTAAATATTATTTGATTGTTAGTAGCGTCGAAATAATAAGTTCCAAGTTCAAAATATAATTTATTGCTTTGGAATATCGTAAATCGCTTCTTGACATCCTTTTAATGTCCCCCAAATCTTTGAAAAATCCGGAAGATACAACCACTGGTGTTCAATGAAATCAGAAATCTTGTATGAGGATTTGCGATTGGCCTCACACTGATGTACTCACGTACCGACTTCGAAAATTGATAGCTGAATTGCCTTAAGCATTCTGGAAAGTCCACATCATCGTAAGCTGCCATTTAGATGACCAGCATTGTCAAATTAATAATCTATGTATGTATGTAAGCAGTCCCAACGAGATCCGAATTCATGACCAATTTTATTGATCTTGCTTGAGCAGAATGCTTTGACCAATCGGCCACACCTACACCATCACCATAATGTCAGACCTCTATTTGTACTTGCCTCGTTTTCCTTGATTAAGACCATCAAAGAAGCAAAGAAGCTCATCCAAATTATGTTAAATCAACTGATTTTATGTCATTATTTTCCTGATTTTTTTAACTGTTTTGCAAGTAGCTGCTTTTACCTTCAGGGAACGGAGAAGCCAGACGGAATGCAAAATAGATAGCGTTCGATTCGGTTTACTTTAGCAGTAGGTTTCTCGGTATTCACGCCCCATTCAAGCTATTTAGACTTCCTTAAAACCTCAAGATTGCTCTCGTCAAGTTGTACCCTGGGTACCAGAGCCTCAAGAGGTCACATTGATTGAAAATTGGATAAGGGAGGGGGGAAATGAAGCCTTCTTTTTCCCTCTCTCTTTCTCTTATCCAATTTTTCCATCAATGTGACCTTTTGAGGCTCTGGCGCTCTGGTAAACCCATGGTAGGCAAGTTGATATTCAAGAACATTTTTACTTTAGCTTGACGCGTTTGCTTCGCATTCGTATGCGTAGACATTTGCTTCAAAAGCTGCTTGAGAATCAACTAAAAAAAGCTTGGTCTTTCCCTTCAAGATGTCTTCAAAGTGCCAACGCTGTGACAAATCCGTGTATCAAGCTGAAGAAAGAATTGGTGCTGGTGCAAAATGGCATCGGCATTGCTTCACTTGCAAAGATTGCAATCGCAGCCTTGACAGCAACACGGTTCGAGAAAGGAAGGAAGAAAGTAAGCACTGTTGATAAATCGCCTTCCTTACGAGAGCTATGAGCATACAGTATTCTTTTAGGTATCTCCCAGAAACGGCAGAATTGGTAGGAGTTTCAAAGCAGGCTTGCTCGCAGGCTTCAAAGCACTTTTTGTAGCAGCTAGAAAATACGGGCTAGAAAAACCCACTCAGTGTATAATGCTGTTTTCGATAGACTTTCGTCGGCTTTCTTATGTAGTGCTCTTATCAGTTCTAAAAATTGTTGTTTCCGAGGAGTTTTAAACCTTCTGTTCTCGGAGCTTGATGGACTTGCCAAGAAACCTTGCTTTCAACGTTTGCTTTCGATTTTCGACTCAGCAATATCGGCCGTCAGTATAGCAACAGTTGGTCTCTCTTCCATAAATGATTTCAAGTTCCAGTTCCAAATTTCATTCTTTCTGTTTGGATTTTTCTCTGCGAATTCTACCAAGGTTGCCGTTATCAGAATTTCCACTCTTTTGGCAATTTTGTTAGCTTGCGTCCAGGTGATGGAAACCGAGTCAAGCAAGGCTTGTCGTATCTAACATGTGCCTTTTTACAGAGGAGATCTACTGTGCATCGTGTTACGGAAAGAATTTTGGACCCAAGGGATATGGTTTTGGTGGAGGTGCTGGCACATTGAGCATGGATGCAGGGAAAGATGCTTCAGGTCAGAAATGGGCCAAAAGCAACGTACCAGCTACAGGTGGTGGCCGATTCTCGTCATCTGGGGGAGAAAAATGTCCCAAATGTGGCACATCGGTGTATGAAGCAGAAAAGATTGTTGGTGCTGGAAGGGTAAGATATTCCATTGCAACTATCTAGCTATAGTAAGGAACACTTTCCAAATTCTTCTCAATTTTTTTGCCACAAAATGCCATGAGATATTGTAGTGTCCTGAGCAGTATTCGCTGTAATCATAATTGTGTAATTAACTTTCCCAACCCTGATTGGTACTCCTCTTCAATCGAATCGGGTCTCTGCTATGAGACAGTAGACATCAGTGGTGTTCGTTATTGGAAGACCCTTTCACGCAATGACAATGCCTCAGCTAGGGCCAACCTCGTCCCCAGAGTGAATAGGCCTCTACGTGAAACTCCGCTGTCCATATTCGACCCTGGTATCCGCCTTGTCGTTTCGCAATTTGATTGGCTATTCAAACAATAGAAATTTTAAGTGACGTCACAGTTTCATCAAAATTTCACACCAAAATAGGCCGAAAACTAGATGATCTATAAAACCAAAAAATGATGCTACATGAGGTATTGTATCTTGCCTGACAGTTATCAATGAAATTCTTTGCATTTCCTTTCTAAAAATATCTGCTTTCGGAATCTACATCTTGTTTTTATGCCTAGGCCAAAATTGCCAGTATTTTGTGGCAGATTTCGTAGCTGGTACCAGGGCCAAAATCGATTTGACGGTTGAGATTCGAGGAAATTCGATTTGGGGCCTGGGGACAAGGTTGAGCCAGGCCTTGAACGTAAGACCTACTGACCAGTGGTTATTTAAATGATTGTCAAAGTTGTATTAATTAATAATTATTCTTTGTTGTAGTCCTGGCATAAGACGTGCTTTTCTTGTACTGACTGCAGCAAGAAACTTGATTCTACAACATGCAACGATAATGAAGGGCAACTTTACTGCAGAGGTAAGTATTCTTATTTGTTAGGGCTCTTTCTTATGTAGCGTAGTATACGAACAGCGACCTTAGAGGGAGCAGGGGGTCTCAGCAAGTTTCACGGAGAACCGAAATAGATTTTCACGAAGAACGTATCTATAGCTTAGCTTTTGCACTTTGGAACTTCACATTTCAACAAAGATCTTTGATTTCACCTTGATCCCCCTTCCCTCTCATCTAAAAGGTCGCATGTGCGAATCTTTCACGCATTTGACCAAATGATGAAAAACAGAGGACTTTTCGACGTGTCTTCAAAGTAAGAAAATTAGAGTTGTGGTGGTTTTCACTTAGGGAGGATGTCTTAGCGAATTAGGAGTTTTGATCGCACTACCAACCATAGACTAACCATTCCAACACCTTTGTGGGTATTGGCCGCTTGTTTGCCCCCTAATAAATGTCATGCCACTGGATCGGCCTGAATCTGTTCTATCACACCTTCGACTCTCGATACGACTTGGGTTCAATTTATTAGTAAACTATTGGACTATTGTATCTTTCTACAACTCTAGGATGCTATGGGAAGAACTTTGGACCAAAAGGATTTGGTTATGGCGGTGGTGCTGGGGCACTGACGAATACTGGATCATAAAAGCGTGAATACAAAACGTTTTTACTGAATTTTATAACTGATTCGTTTGCGTTAATTCTGCAGCACGTGGACAATTTTCTGTCAATCGGTTATTGAATTATGCTTATCTTTATTTTCGTTATTTATTAAGTTCAGGTCAATTAAATACAAGTTTTTCAGGGTTTTTAACATTGTTGTCGATTTACTCTTCTCTGCTTTGATATAATGCAAGCGTTCACTGTTCACTGTTCAAATAAGAAAGTGTGCCGCGAACTAAGAAAGTGTGCCGCGAACTAAGAAAGTGTGCCGTGAACTAAGAAAGTGTGCCGTGAACTAAGAAAGTGTGCCGTGAACTAAGAAAGTGTGCCGCGAACTAAGAAAGTGTGCCGTGAACTAAGAAAGTGCACCGTGAACTAAGAAAGTGTGCCGTGAACTAAGAAAGTGTGCCGCGAACTAAGAAAGTGTGCCGCGAACTAAGAAAGTGTGCCGTGAACTAAGAAAGTGTACCGTGAACTAAGAAAGTGTACCGTGAACTAAGAAAGTGTGCCGTGAACTAAGAAAGTGTGCCGCGAACTAAGAAAGTGTGCCGGGAACTAAGAAAGTGTGCCGCGAACTAAGAAAGTGTGCCGTGAACTAAGAAAGTGTGCCGTGAACTAAGAAAGTGTGCCGCGAACTAAGAAAGTGTGCCGTGAACTAAGAAAGTGTACCGTGAACTAAGAAAGTGTGCCGTGAACTAAGAAAGTGTACCGTGAACTAAGAAAGTGTGCCGTGAACTAAGAAAGTGTGCCGCGAACTAAGAAAGTGTGCCGTGAACTAAGAAAGTGTGCCGTGAACTAAAAAAGTGTGCCGTGAACTAAGAAAGTGTGCCGTGAACTAAGAAAGTGTGCCGTGAACTAAGAAAGTGTGCCGTGAACTAAGAAAGTGTACCGTGAACTAAGAAAGTGTGCCGTGAACTAAGAAAGTGTGCCGCGAACTAAGAAAGTGTGCCGCGAACTAAGAAAGTGTGCCGTGAACTAAGAAAGTGTACCGTGAACTAAGAAAGTGTGCCGTGAACTAAGAAAGTGTGCCGCGAACTAAGAAAGTGTGCCGCGAACTAAGAAAGTGTGCCGTGAACTAAGAAAGTGTACCGTGAACTAAGAAAGTGTGCCGTGAACTAAGAAAGTGTGCCGTGAACTATGAAAGTGTGCCGTGAACTAAGAAAGTGTGCCGCGATGCCGTGAATTAAGAAAGTTTGCCGTGAACTAAGAAAGTGTGCCGTGAACTAAGAAAGAGTGTGCCGTGAACTAAGAAGGTGTGCCGTGAACTAAGAAAGTTGTCCCGTGAACTGAGAAAGGATGTGACGTGAAAAAGTTGATTTTACCATGAAAGATAGTAAGTTTGCCGCAAGAGAAAGAGTTTGCCGTGACCCTTGTGGGCCACCAATAAAACATTTTTTCTCACTCGATTCCATTGTTTCTCTAACTGGGCATTGAATGTTTCTCTCGAGGGTTTCTCTCTGACAAAGAAATAAGACAGTAGTGAAGAGGTTTTGCCGTTTCCTGTTTGTCAGTGCCCCCTTCATAAGTTCAATCAAAAGCATTGAACTGATCAAAAGTTAATCTGCTCAGTTTTCAGAAAGGAAAGATAAAAGGTGAAAGATCGAAGACCGTCATCGTTCGTGACACATGAAATCAAATTTTTGTTTTTCGCCCACTTGTTGAAAGACTTGCCGGCGGAGTCGAACGTTTTGGAATAAATTCGACATTCGTTGTTTTTCACTGCTACAATCGCTGCAAAGGTGAATATATTTATTATTTATCTTGGATTTGAAGTAATTCTATTGATTTCTACGCTGGCTGGCAAGGCATCCCACGCGCCTAGATTATTTTCATTTTGTTGTCTCAATGTCGATGTGCCGACGGGACGCCACGCCACCAGGAAAGGCTTTTTATGTTTGAAGAATTCAAACATTATGCAGGGGTTTTCGGCAAACCGGAAGAAATAGACCTAGATAGATAGATAGATATATAGATAGATAGATAGATACCTAGATACCTAGGAATCAGGAATGTTGTAGCAAAAGATCTTGTAACAAAAGATAGGTATCTCTATTCTCTATTTAAGAATTTCTATTCTCTATGTGCACAATGAAAACAATCGTTTCATTGAATCACTTTCTTCCCTATTGTTCTGCCTCTGTACTCAGCCTCATAAACGAATTTCACGAATAGCTCCCGGTCTGCTGTACCTAGAAACGCGTTTCTTTTTTTGAACGAAGCCTTTTCTGTCCAAAAAGTGCAAGCCGTATTATTTTAAGTGTTTTTGGTCTTGCAATGTGGTCAAAATTTCGAATTGCTCTTGATTTTGAAGTGTTTGGTTTCATTGCGGACATATATTGTTAGTTGAACTCAACGAATTGTGTTCCTTTGTTCTACCAAAGTTGTTTACGACTCAATTAGCCACTTGCGTAAAAGCAATTTGTACATGTATCTCTAAAAGCTGGAACAAAGAATGAAGTCAGGAACGATCGGGAATGAGCGGGAAACAGTGGTTTTCTACGGAAGGTGCGGAACGGAGGGCAATAAGTACGAACACGCACGAGGAAACATGTAGATGAAGCGGAAATCAGTGGGAATTATTGCTAACAGGAGAAAACAAGGATGGTTAGGTGGCTAGGGAACAAAGTCGGATCTGGTAGGAATCGGATGTGTCGAGGAGGTACAGCTGGATTTGGATTCAGTTGGAATCAGGTTAAAATGGGAGAACAGGGCCGAAATTTGTGGCAACTCTATTCTGTTCATTGCGACCTCCTAAGCATGATCTCATTCTTCAAACATGGCTAATGGGTACCTTTAATTTTTACTGAATTTTTTTAAACTGATTCGTTTGCGTTAATTCTGCAGCACATGGACAATTTTCTGTCAATCGGTTGTTATATTATGCTTATCTTTATTTTCGTTATTTATCAAGTTCAGGTCAATTGAATACAGGTTTTTCAGGGTTTTTAACATAGTTGTTGATTCACTCTTCTCTGCTTTTCTGCTTTGATGTTATGCAAGCTGATGCTGATGTATGCATTGAACTATGAATAGTGTACAATGGATATATGTAGTAGTTGGTAGTAGGTATCAGATTACCATGGATGACTTATAGCTACGAATTCATAACCTGCGTGGTGCAGCGTCAAGTCTTTCATAAAAAGCAGAAAGAACAGTTCGAGTTTCAATTCGACTTCGACGGCAAATGATTACTCAGGGTATTCGTTCTAGAATATCAATCCGGGGGCACAAGCCTCAGTAGAAGCTGCAGGTCCACTTCTTCCATAGTAAAGGTACCTGGGGATGTGCCGCTCTAGAGGGCATACTTTTAGTCTAGCCAAGGGTACACTTTTTGGCAATTCTGGTCCTGCAATCTTGCAAAGGGTATCTATCATATTTGACAATGGAGCGGCCATGCTTTCGTCTTTAGTAGCCTTGGAAAGTAGTAAATTCATCGTAAACAAGTTTGAAAGAAACTGGTAAAAGGAGTAAGTCGACCTTTGAATTTTCCGACTTAAGACCGACCAACATCAAGCCTATTTGTCAGCCAAGGGTATCATTTTGGTAGAAATTGGTCTAGTCAAGGATACCATATTCTCATGCAGACCCTAACCCAAAATTTAGCCAAGAACCCCCCCCCGTGCCAGCAACAGTACCATAGAAATCAGCCCTGCTTAGCCTAGCCCTGCGTTGTATCGTTGTTAGTTTGTTGTTCAAAAACCATCCTAAAGCTCTTTAAATATTTTCTCATAACATCATAACATACAGTATTATAAAAAATATTTGATTGTTAGATTTCGCAGCAAAGATCGGATTAAAATTCAATGTACCAAAGAGTAATCCTCGATTTAGAGCCACACCCAACAGACCCTGATCTCCTAATCTTTTTTTAGCATATTGAAGTTTAAAGATTAACAGTGAATTGTAGGTTTGTTAAGGCATTCGTGCGCTTTTGTTCTATATTTCGTGTGTGTGTGTGTGTATTTCAGGTATTATGGTAGTTATCTTCTTATCTTCACCAAAGTGTTTGTTTTCTTCGGAATCGGAAGGCGAGGGGTAATTTACCCCTCAAAAAGGTGTACGAGATTTTTATGAAAACAAATGGAATTCCAAGGAGTTTCTGTGAAAACAATAGGTTTTCTAGCAAAGGTGTGCGAGATTTCAAGGAGTGAATCGCCCATAGTCGAAAGGCTGCACATCGTGCGCATTAAACCCCAGAACCTTTTGTCCAAGCATAGTCAACATTATTGCTGTTTCCGTACTGTTTTCGATTCCGTGATGTGTAATTGTGAAATATAGAAAGAGAAAACACGCTGAAAACCATATACAAAACCTCATGAAATATATACAAAACTGTGCCATCGTCATCGTGAATAAAGCGTTGATACATGGTTGATACAAACGAATCGCGAAGGAATCCGGAAAACGTGATTAGTGTCCAGACCACTATGACTGCTAGGTGTCCAGACCACTATGTCTGCTGTTGTAACTTGCTTTCTTTTTGTCAATTAATTAATCAAGTTCACTTTAGCTTGACGACGCTCCCAGTGTTCCGGCATTCGCGTTCCGTCTTTTTAATAGTTTCAAAGTTCTTAAGAGCTGTTTTGCAGGGGCAAAAGTAGTATAGGGTAAAGGGAACACTTCTTTTTTGTGCATAAAAAGCATCTTCAAAGTTTGAAAGGGTTTGAAAAATAACGGTTTTTTCTTCGCTTTTTGCAAAGCGGTGCAATGGCATGGCAGTGATCTACCATATGTTTAGTTTAGTTTTCAAAGAAATGAAAGAAAGACCTTTTTCGCGAAATTTGAAGAAAGACCATCCCAGAATTTGTTCTTCATAATTGATATAATTAGATAATTTTTAAACAACATTTTATTGTTTTTAATGCCTTTTGTGGGAGGGCATAAAGCACCCCTGTTATTGTTTCAAGATAAAAATCTTTCAAGAATATCAAATAAAATAAATATTCCATACCTCATCGCCCTTGCATTGTTTCACTTTTGTCCACCCGTCTGAGATCAAATTTTTGTGGTCATCCGTCAACATTTGTCAAATAGACGCATAATTTGATGACAAAAACGTTGGCTTTCTGAAGGTTTATTGCCCACTTGCTGAAAGACCTGCCGGAGTCGGACGCAGCAACGTTGGAATAAATTCGTTGTTTTTCGCTGTTTTTTCTCCCTGCAATCGAAGAAAAGGTGAATATAGTTTTATTTACCTTGGATTTGAAGTAATTCTATTGATTTCTATACAGGTTCAGCACCCCACGGTGCGAGATTTTTGTCCTCTTCACTGCACTGTTGCCACACAACACGAGGAAAGGCCTAAATTAATAAAAGTCGTTATTTCTCGGGTAGATATCCACAATCTATGAATAGAATAGACCTTGGGTGTATATTTACAGAAATAATGGGGCTTTCAACGTTTTGCATTTGTAATCTCTTGGGAATATTTTCTGTGATCATTCTTTTTGCTGATATTAAATTAGAAAGTAAAAGGGCGTTGTCTGTTTTGTTGATCTGGCGCCGTCTAGGCCTGGTCCAGTTTATTTATATTTGCACACATTTGCAAGCTTTTATCATTTCATTTTGGCTTCATTCCATTATCCCAACTTCGTAGGGGTATTTTGCCAAAAACAGCCTACATAGATGTGAAAAGACGTGGTTTCGCGGGGATTTCGCGCTCGCCGATGGATATTTGTTTCTCTGTTCTCGCCTGTTTTTGGTCACGTGGTTAACCGTCATTCCTCCAATAAAATTGCCGTTTTTTTGCGGCATTAAGTCATTCATAGTAATAGCGTTGTTTCTTATAAACATTAAGTTTGTTTACAGCGTTGAGCGTTTCTTGGGAAAAGTGCTGGCAATAGGGAAGTAATGTCTAGATATAGGCCTAGTCTAACGCAACCCTGGATAAGGGCTGCGATTCTAATGAGGGTGGCTGTGGCGGAAAAGAGGCAGTGTTCTGTTCTGCTAAAAGGTGGGTTTATAATGTTTGTCAAATTATTTGCCGTCACCCCGACGGGCAAATAATTATATCGTTTTGAAACCACTTTTTTTCTGAAGATTCCTTCAAGAAGATCGAAGAACTCTTTGTGCATGTGAAAATCTAGAGAACCTGTAATAGGGTGCATCCCAATCGCCCCCCTCCTTTAAATGACGAATCAAAGTTAACTAAAACTGGAGAGATTTTTATCAGGAAACGTTTTTAACAGCAGATAAGATATAATCCTGTTAAGGCAAATGAGATAGTATCTGAATTATGAATTGGAAATCGCCCCGCATTGATTGTGGTTTCCAGGAATCTTCTAACCCAAATTTCTCAATTGCATATTCAGGGAGCAGATGTCTGGTTTTTACGTTTTGTATAATGTCTGATTTTTAACTATATTAAATGTCTGATCTTCACGACTAAGTTTTCAGCGTTTGAGAATCTCAAGCGGGTAGTTTCAGAGAGACCATAATGTATGCAAGAAAGTTCATACGACCATTGACTATCCCATCTGACTTTGTCCTTGGGGATACCATGTCGACAAAGTTGGGAGCCAAAGCAAAGGCTTTTCTGAAACATTTTCAGCCATAAAGATTTTATTGTCTGACATTCTTCAGGCTTCATGAACATCAGAAACAGACCAAACGAATGAGTAAGGCTGAATTAAAGGTGCTGTGGCATTGCGGTGTAATCTAGCTGACTCATGGTGTCAGAAGCTCAGAGTGGTCAGGGTTCGAGCCCAGCCACGGTAGCGTCACAGCCAGGGTTGAGGTCTCGATTAGTTAACCTACTACTGAGATCCTAGCGACTGGTGCTAAAACACCATTTCACCTTCCCTTTCACCTTGAATTTTTGCCCAGATGCAGATCAAAATGCACCAATCAGAAAGCGAAGCTGGTTTGGCATTGTGTTTTGAACCCCAATCAGCTTGCGGGATGCAGTTGAAGATCAGTAGAATTAATTAAAGAGTCCAAGTGAGAAAAGAACCGGGTTACATAACTTATGAATGGACGGGGATGTGGCGTCCAGATTTCGGAAACCCACCCACTTATAATGTAAACCTTTGCAGAAACAGACCCTGTTTTATGAGTGAAAGTAATATGAGAATAATAAGACTTCGTAGACCTTATTATTGCTTGATATTGTACTACGAACATCTTTGACGCCATTTTACCACTTTCCTGACCGAATCAAAGTTAAACTTTTGACTTTTCTTCAATGTTCCACCCACTTTTATGGGGTTTTGGTTAAAATCGTACCCATTTTTAGAGAATTTCAGGGCCAAAAACCCACCCGTATGGGTGGCACATACCCGTACCCAAATTATACTAAGTCACCCTACACGAGTTCTCTACAAGTCCTGGGTTCTAGTTTCACATACAATTACGTAATAGTTCTTTATGCTACTTCACTACATCACCCCTCTTGTTAGAAATAAAAATTTAACGAAAACTTTCAATGTCAACAAACTAAATGGAGAATAATATAGCGTCCATAATTTAAACTAAATTAGTAGGTAAAGGATTTCCATATCGCTTAGTTGGGCGCCGTTCTCTAGATGAGCGTCTGATTGTCCCTCTCTGGGCTTGCTTTTCCCCTCTTGATCTTGTATTTCATCTCCTGGCTAGCGTGTTTCCATTTCACTATCCGTGTCACTATCACTGGAGTTTGAATCTGCTGGTATTCGTTTAAAGAAGGAAGCATTTCTAAAATTATATGACCATCCGATCTTTCTGCTCTTATATGAGGTCCTTTCCGCTGTATAACCTTATATGGCATTGTATTGAAACGAGTAGTCAATTTATTCCTTTTATCTTGTTTGACGATGACTGTGTCTCCTTCATTGATAGATGTATTCTTTGCATTTCACTTTGCATCAGCAAAATAAGACCGTTTTTTATAAAGTTGATACCAATTTTCAAGAAATTGATGCTCTTGACCTATCCAAGTCATTTGGCCATTTATAAAATAACAAAAAAGGTTCTCTAGTATACTTTCGTATTCAATTACAAAACCATAATTGGACACTCATCCGAGATGTCCGTGATGTGAGAGTTGATCCTTTAAGACATGAAAACCAGGCTATATAGCTTGCGCAAAGAGTGAAAGAAGAATCACAACGTCTTGGGGAATTTTTGTCACTTTGATTGCCACGTGAAAATTGAAATTAACTTAAGCCGTTAGGGATGAAGTAAAGATGGCTTTGGTTCAACAGCGCTGCGGTGGTAGGAAGTAAGCTGGCATTTCTTGTTGTCTGGTTTGAGCTGGGGCTTTTGGCGATGCCAAGTTGGCCACACTGCTCCCTGGCCTCTAATTCTGTTTTTAGAATTTCCAAAACCTTTTTCAGTTTCAGTTTCAGTTTCATTGAATTATTAATCAATCCTAAATACAATTCTAAACAGATTACTATACAATTAAGGACGTTTACAATTCGAAAAATAACTTAAGACTACATACAACAAATCAAAACAAAGAAAGGGAAAAGACATTACATGATTGTATTTAAGATTGATTAATTAAGGAGGAGCTCTCCAAGTAGGTAAACTAATCGAGGGAGAGCCCCCCCATAAAAATAAAGAATCTAAAATGTTTTTTGAAAACAAAAACATAGAAAGATATAAAACCAGACGAACCTCAGAATGATAATTCTTGGAAGTGTGAGAAGGAGTAACAATTAAACATATGAATCAATAAAATAAGCTTTCAATTTAGACCGAAAAAGCGTAACCGTGGCTGAAACACGAATAAAAATGGGAAGGGTATTCCACAATTTTGAGCCAAAGTATTTCACTGTTTGTAGTCCATAGAGGGTAGTGTTTTTCAGAGTATTGAATAGATCACCTCTAGAGGCCTGCCGAGTTCCAAATCTATGAACAGTAGAATTTGGGGTAAAATAGTTATGAAAGTAGATAGGAGAGAGGTTATTTATGGCTTTAAAGACAAATATTAAGGTATTCAGGTGAAGGATGTCCTCAAGTTTTAGTATCTTTAAAGAGTGAAATAAAGGCGTAGATGAAGCAGTAAATGGTTGGAATTTTATACATCTGAGGATTTTCTTCTGTAGTAGAAGCAATGGGTTTAAGTAAGAGGCATAGGTGAGACCCCAGACAATAATACCATAGCTGAGAAAAGAAGAGAATATTGAGTTGTAGAGACAGATGAGAGTTTCAAGGGGGATGTAGTGTCTAATTTTGAAGAAGATTCCAGTTGTTCTTGATAATTTCTTGTAAAGTTCAGTGATATGGTATTTCCAGGAGAGATGCTCATCAACAAGAACACCTAAGAATTTAACATATTTAGTGTTTTTGATACTATTTTTTCCAAACTTTAGATTTATCAAGTTTTGAAGTTTCTTCCTTGGTGAATGGAAGAGTACAAAATTTGTTTTATCAACATTTAGTGCAAGTTTATTACAATCTAACCAGGTTTTAACTTTTTTGAGTTCTTTGTTAACTGTTTTAGAAAGTCTTATGAGATCATCAGATTCAAAGTAAATGTTGGTGTCATCAGCAAATAAAAAGAATTTCAAAAGCTTAGAAGAATTAGGTAGATCATTGATGTATATAAGGAATAATAGGGGGCCAAGAACTGATCCTTGAGGAACACCACATGTTATATAACATGCTGAAGACGAATGACCATTAACTGATACATATTGCTTGCGGTCACATAGATAGGATTGGAACCAGTTTAAAGAAGTCCCTCTGATTCCATAATGCTCTAGCTTTTTCAAGAGAATGTCGTGGTTAACAGTATCGAAAGCTTTTTGTAGATCAATGAATATCCCACATCCGAATTTCTTATTGTCTAATGAAGCCTTTATATTCTCAGTTAAACTGACAAGGGCATGATCAGTTGAGTGACGATTGCGAAAGCCAAATTGCATGTGGAATAGCAACTCACCTACTTCAAGAAATTTATAAAGGCGTTGATACATGATTTTTTCAAATATTTTGCTGAAGATAGAAAGCAATGAAATTGGCCTGTAGTTGGATGTTTTGGTAGCGAGGCCCTTTTTAAATACAGGAATCACTTTAGCTATTTTGAGAGTTGCAGGAAAAGTGCTTGTCTCAAAAGATTCATTGATTAAATATGAGAGTGTTACAGATATATTGGGTTCAAGTACCTTCAATAGCTTGATTGGAATACTGTTTGGACCACTTGATTTTCCATTCTTTAAGGACTGAATAACCGTAGATACTTCATTGGGAGCACAAGGGGCAATGAAGAAGGAATCCAAGTTAGGGTTAGACAAGTAAGCTAAAGGAGATTTTGGAGTTCTTGGAATCTTTTTAGTGATATCACTTGCAACATTGGTGAAAAATGGTTAAATTTATTAGCCATCTCGCCTGGATCAGTGATTTTAGAGCCATCAGTGTCATTGAGATACGAAATTGTTTCTAAATTGTTCGATTTTAGGCTGACAATACTCTTTATACCTTTCCAGAGCATCTTCATGTTGCTCTTATTTTCTTCAAAATAATTGTGATAGTATGATTTCTTACTTTCACTCAATTCATTTACAACACGATTACGAAATTGTTTGTAGGCATTGAAGTCAACTGTGGAATTAGTGAATTTAAATTGTTGAAATAGCTTATCCCTGATTCTCATCATTTTTTGAATACGTAAACTTATCCAGGGTTTATTTCTTAATTTAAGTCTCTTTTTATTTAATTTTCTTTGTGGACAGTGCTTATCAATAAGACAATGAAGACTCAGTAGAAACTGTTTGAACTTCTCATGCAGATTAGAATTCTGATCAGTGAGGAATGACTTATCTAACTCCACATAATCAGCAAGAAAACTATCAGCATTGAAATGGCTATAATCATAAGAAAGATAAGAGGATGATTTGTAGTCAAATTCATAATTATTTATAATACAGAACTGGGGTAGATGATCTGAGATCAGAGACAGAATGTTTCCACTCTGAATGTTAGAGTCAGTGGTAGTGTTAACAAAAATATTGTCGATAAGAGTTGCAGAGGTATCAGTAATGCGGGTTGGATGAAGAACTGAGGGCTGAAAACGGTGAGAAAACATCATGTTGATGAATTCATTAGTAGATGTGTCCTTTTCATAGCTTAACAAATCAATATTAAAATCACCCATTATGAGAACAAGCTTATTTTCCTTTTCTACTTTGGATAGGGTTTGCTCCAAATGATCATTGAACTTTGAGATAGCAGAGCTAGGATGGCGATAAACACAGCAGCACAAAATATTTTTGGATTTTGAATTTTCTATTTCAATCCATACAGATTCAAAATCAGCATTGCTTATAGAGAGGTCATCTCTTTTTTGTCAGATTTAATTCCAGCAAGTGTCTTCGAAGAGTGTTCAGTTTCGTTCACAGAATTGTTCAGAATAAGATTCAAGTTCATCTAATTTACGCATAGTAGTTTACGCATAATTTGCATAACAATGCAGGTTAAAGTCAGAGTTAAAGTCCAAATTCCTCCACAAAATCGAAATAAGGGGAGTGTAAACTAGAGACTCGTGTCACGAGTCTAATTCATAACCTTTCTTTTAAGAGTCAGAATGTAAGAGAAAAGGAAATATTTAACAAATCAACAAAACATGTATATCAATCTTCACTCAATTACAATACACTTAATGTGATTGTGAACAGAACAATAAATGAAAGTTATTAATAAGTAATTAATAAACAATACACCTTTTCAACTAAGAGCCTCGTTTTCAAAATTTGCGAAAATTTGTTCATACAAAAATTTTAACCCCAGATTCAGATTGAGCACCTATATTTTAGTGTTGAGGCAAATTTTTATGATTCTAGTCATTATTTGTCCATGTATCTCTAAAATCTGGAACAAAGAATGAAGTCAGGAACGATCGGGAATGGGCGGGAAGCAGTGGTTTTCTGTGGAACGTGCGGGAACGGAGGGAATAAGTGCGAACACGCACGAGGAAACATGTAGATAAAGCGGAATCAGTGACAATTACTGCTAACAGGAGAAAACAAGGATGGTTAGGCGGCTAGGGAACGAAGTCGGATCTGGTAGGAATCAGATGTGTCGAGGGGTACAGCTGGATTGGCATTCAGTTGGAATCAGGTTAAAAATGAGCAGCTAGGAACTCGTGGAATGAGTGGGAATACACGGAACTGAAGAGAACCAATGGAGCATGCTGAAAGAAAGTTGGAATAACTTGGAATCGGAGGGAACAAATAAAAACGAAGTAGGAATCGGTGGAAATAAGTATGAATCAGAGGTCACAAGGGGGAACAAACAGGGAATCACTGAAAAAGATGAAGGAACACATCAGACAAAGTGTAAATACTGCATCAACCGAGAACAGAACAAGTTGAAACAAAATGGGGATCAATGACGATCGCGGGGAAAGCAAGAACAAAGACTGAAACAACTAGGATTACAGGGAACAAGTGGGAACAAAATTGGGATTCTTCTATACTATTCGTTGCAAGCTGCAAGCTAATAGGCTGATCTCAGGCTGATCTGGGCTGATCTCATTCTTCAACCATGGCTAATGGGTACCTTTAATTTTGTTCTGGCTTGATTGTCATCTTTTTAATTATTGTCATTTTCTTTCCTTCTTAACTTTTTGTCTGTCACCATTTTAAACCCCGTTTCACCATTATTTGTCTTCCACCATTACTTCGATGTGGAAGATTACAATGCAATACGTAGAATGACACTTTCTCCATATCATGTCTTGATCACTAATGTGATTATCTTACGATTTTTCTTCAGCTCAGTTTTTTGAAGGAGATATTAAGCTTACAAAAGGCCAGGAAAATGATTTAGAGGAGTTCAAGAAAGCAAAGAAAGCCAAAAAAGAGACAATTACTGGAAGGGGAAGAGCATTTATTGGGACAAAATGGCCAAATGGACGAGTTCCATACGTGTTTAGCAGACAATTCGCACGCTCTCTACACTTTTTTTAATAAGGTAATAATTTTTCTCTATATGTTACAAAATACCAAATAGCTATTAAATGTAGTGAACTGGGACCATACCTCATATCACAATATTTCTGGTTCCAGTAATACCACTTACTGGTGACATATGTAGTGCCCATTTTGTTTCTCCCTTGTCTTTAATCAAGGCCTAGTGGGTTATTGTCAAGAAGTGTTAAAGAAACAGCTTTACTCATGTTAAAATTGTTGAACTTACTCGCGTCAGACTACCATCTTTTATCAGTTTTCTGCAGTTGTTCAATCAAAAGCTTGTTTGTGAATACTCGGTGGTTTCTGTTACAGATCGAAGTCGCAAAGAAACCGTGAAAGCCGCAATAAAACAATACAACGAAAAGAGTTGCATTCGATTTGTTCCGAAAACATCGAGGGACAAATACTGGGTAGAATTCATTGTGGACAGGCGAGTTGATGTTCATGTTAGATTTTGTTTTTATGTGCTAGTATCTTATTCATTAGAGCAACATGTTTTTCTTATCTCTGCAGTTAGTGAAAAAGATTTTGGGACATTTGAAACACATGGTTACATGGTTACATTGTTTCTTTGTATGCCAATGAAAAGATAACTGTGTAGAAAGTCCATTATAACTAATAACAGTCAAGAAATTTTGAAAACAGGTTTTGCAGTTACTCTAAGTTATTTTTTGTCAGTGTTATTTTTTGTTATTTTTTGTCAGTGGGTAAGAAATGACACGCCATAGAAAAGAACTTCGCTAGCTGAAGTCGGAAAAAACATTGTAGCGAGAGCAGAGCCTTGTCAAGAACTAATTTTTCTCAGTCAGCTTAAGTGTATCACACAATAATGTATGAAATCCATGAAATTTTGCATTTGCTAATAGCAAGATGCTTCTATCCTTTATCATTTACAGGGATTTATGCTACTCAAACTTTGGAAAAGTAAATCAGAGGGGACAGCCCATATCCATTGGAAATGGTTGCAACTTTGTTGGAACGGTCATTCATGAAATGATGCACTGTATTGGCTTCTTCCACGAGCAAAGTCGTCGAGACCGCGACGATCATATTGATATATTTTGGGATAACATTGACACACGTAGTAAGTTTTTTGATGTTCATAAATAAACTGATGCTTGATGCATAAAAATAAAAGGGAATGGGTGGGAATGTGTTCCTCTCAACATGCACTGTTAGATACTAGGACAAATCGTTGATTACTTTTCATGAAAATTCTTTCTTAGGATATAATTTCTTAGGAACAGATATAAAATTCCAATTTGAGAAGTACGAGCAAGGTGAGGGTGACACTCTTGGCCAACCATATGATTTGGATTCTATCATGCATTACCCAAACACTGCGTTTGCAAAAACAGATTCTCGTGGAAATTTCTTGACAACCATCAGAGCTAAGAGCAATCCTTGGAAGGTTCTTGGCGGAAGACAAGGATTCAGTGAAGGTGATCTCACTCAAATCAACATGATGTACAACTGCAAAAATTTCCTCAAGAAGCAGTCAAACTAAGGGACTCAATATGTTAATGTCTTCAGCATTATATCCATAATGAATGCACGATAAAAGAGAAAATCAATATGAAATCTTTAATTTATTTTGTCTCAGTCTTGTTACTCTTGTTCAGCTAGAAAATTTCTGTTAGCATTTAGATATTGCTTGGCATTCTTGTTACTAAAGATTGTTCCGAGTTTGATAAAAAACATTACCAAGCATGAGCTTCGTATTTTTCTTGCTAAGGTAAGATTTATGTCACAACGGCAAGATAGAAATTGCAGCAAAGCAATCATAAAAACAGAGAGTTGTTGAATGCTAAATTTTCTTTGTAATGTAGAAACATGTAAGAAGAATTGACAAACATGCATGGCAATTATTCAGAGAGACACCAGAGCTTCTAAAAATCTCAGGTTAATAAGTACAAGGCTAAAAGGAAATTTAATATCAATATAATGTTCTTTGTCTTTTTGCTTGTAATGCATATTTAAGGGAGACTTTAAAGGTGCAGTTATTGAAAGAAGCATATGAGTTAAAGGAAGTTATCCTGATAATATGAAGCATTTACAATAAGTGAATTTACAAAATTTTTCACATGTATTTTGACCAAGAAAGTCAGCATTGGGATGTTGCAGAAGCAATTAAATGTCAAATATCATTACCAAGTGTGATGATTTCATTTAGGCAAAAATGTGTTATAATTAAATTAACGATGACAGCAAGACAATGAATATTGCTGCTGCATTGTTCTTTTCTTTTCTATATCAGAGAGATTTGTGTCCAGTTGAAGATTTTCATTTTCATTTGATGATCCGACCACTTGTTTTCGAATTTTTGCAACTTGAACTTCATGAACTTTTTTTATTGTTTCTGTGAATGCCATTTCAACATTTGTGGATTCTAAAGCTGATGTTTCAATGAAAAGTAAATCTTTTTGTTTTGCGAATTCTGCAGCATCTTCAGTATTTACGGCTCTAAGATGCTTTAAATCAGATTTATTACCTACGATCATAACAACTATACTTGGATCAGCATGTTCTTTTAATTCTGATAACCATCTTTCAATATTAGTAAAACTTCTTAATTTTGCAATATCATAGGTAACCATTGCACCAACTGCCCCTCTGTAATATGCACTTGTTATTGCTCGATATCTCTCTTGACCAGCAGTATCCCAAACCTAGAAGACAATCAATGTTACATGCATAATCATACAACAAATATGTGTTACACTGAACCACAAATACAGGCCTCTGAAATACTGTAAATATTGGCCTAACCTGGGCCTTGATGGTTTTGTTGTCGACCTGGATACTTCTGGTAGCAAATTCTACTCCAATTGTTGATTTGGATTCAGCATCAAATTCATTTCGAGTAAATCTTGAGAGTAAACATGACTTCCCAACCCCAGAATCTCCCGTAAGAACAACTTTGTATAAATAGTCGTATTGCTCTTGTTTCACCGCCATGTCTCCAAAGTCTTCCTTCCTTACCGACAGGGCGCCTCCGCGACGTTTCGTGTCTTTCTAGCAGCCCTACTGCAGCCGCACCTGTATGCTGCGTAATGTGGCCACGCCCTTGCGCCCTATTACTGTATCTTAATCAGGGGAGATTCTATAAGATGCCTTCAATTAGTTCAGAGGTATAAATGTAATGTCAGGATACAAACAAAGTTTGAGAATTTTTTTTTGGATATAACTGGTTACTCCAACAGAACACATATCAACAACAAAGTAACAATATTTCAAACATACAGGATAGTGCAAGATTACATTCTACAAAGCAAGCAAGTTAAATATATATTAAGTGACAATGCAAGCATGTTTAACTGGTTTAATTGTTGCATTTCAAATTGGCTGGCATTCTGCAAACAGGACATTTTCTGTTATTTGAGGTATTTCCACAAAGCAACCAGCTGTCAATGCAGCCTTTATGGAAGAAATGTTTGCAAGGCAAAAGTTTAACAGGGTCACCACATAAGAATTTCTCTAAACAAATAACACATTCACAAATTTGAACAATTGATTTATCACTTTGATATACATTTGGTTTGCAAGAGCATTTTTGATATTTTCTTTCTTTTTGCCCGCTGTTATTTTCATCTACTGGTTGAATGTGTCTGCAAAATTTCCACGAAACTAGATGTTGAATATAGTCAGTACAATGCAGGGGGAGTAGCCATAGACTTGGTCTTGCCAAATGATGCAAAAGATTTTCCAATTGCTCTTCAAAATTATAATAAGACAATGATGGGGTCGTAAGATCAGCAAGGGAATGCAAGAATTGTTGAAGTTCATGCAAATCTTCACTCAATAATGCGTATAAGCTTGGCCATTCAGACTCTCTGTTTCGTAACTTAAATTTTAAATACATAATAACCATTCCATACACCAACAACCCAGTGCATAAAACTTCCAAATGATTTGAAAAGAGCAACAGATCTTTGCGGACAATTGATGCAAAATTTGACAACATCGCTGCCTGCAAGCTTTCCAAGCAGAAATGAATCAAGGGTTTGGCTTCTGGAAGTTGTATCAACTTAGTCAGTGGCAACCAGATGAATATAAGCAATGAATTAGAAACTGTGAATGTCCATACAAAATAAATAAAGCGCTTCAGAGGTCCCCCTTTTTGAACAAAAATTTCCAGCAAGCATGTCATATTAACAAATACCAATGTCAAAAAGAAAATATCATTGATTTCTGGGTGCAAGGTTCTTAGAAACATTTCAATTTTTGAGTATTCCAATTCTTCGCCTTGCTTTAAACCATAGCTATAATATGATCGCGGTTATCATCAATGATCTTGAATAACTTTTTGGTTCCACTCTCTTTTCCTGAAAACATACTTTTTTGTTGAGATTTGAACTGGACAAAGTTTATTCTTCCTGTAAATTTAACAGATAAGGATGAAAACAGCAAGGGAGGACTTTTCTGCTCTGATTGATAAATTAAATTCAGTCCAAACTTTTTATTTCCTTTTTTGGAATCTTTCAATAAAAAACTTAGCTGGTCAAAGGAATCTAACATTGTGACTGTTGATTTCAATTTACTTTGGATCCAGGCAAGCAAGCAGATTGATTCTGCATTTGTTTTCTGTGCATTCTCATTGCAGTGAGTCTTATTATCATAAAGATGAATTGCAATTTGGCCTGTTGACTTCTTTTCAGCAGTTGGAATGGCAAGAAGGATAGAGCATGTATCAATGTTGTATTCAGTACACAACTGCTGATCGTCACAGCAATCATATACACCTGTTCTTATACCACTGTCTTTTAGTTTTTTAGACAGCAAACTCCATTCTTTAACACATTTGGTGGGGGATTTAAAATTGATATCTTTTTCACCAGGTTGAGTCCTCTTCGGTTTTACCAAAACAACCCAAACGCTGGCTTTCGTGTCTTCAACTTTCTCAAGAAAATGGGAGTAGGAGATCAAGTCGATCTCATCTTGGTTTTCAGAATCTCGTGCAATTTTGAATTCATTTGCAAAACTCTTTTCTTTGTTAATCACAGAAGTGTTTTCAGCATTTGCATTCTTGCTATCATCACCACCCCATTTCCAGAAGAGGTTTGAGGCAAAGGCGTCACAAACAGCTTTACTTATTACAGACAAACTTGTCACTCCAATGAACGAAATGCCAACATCTGCAATCCTTGCTCCAATAAATATAACAATCAAGTACAAAAATACGAGAACGATCCTGAGAAACATTGTCAACTCGTTGCAATTTTCATGTTTTATTTCGAGAAAGCTGAGCGACGAAACTTCCCGCATAAAAAGATGGCGCACATTTGGCGCATAAAAACACAAACACAAGCGAAAATCAACCAATCAGCAACGAACAACATTTGTAAATTCTAAAACGAGGTTGTTATCTCACTTTCCTGTTTGGCGGGCCTCATGGCTGGCCTAGATAGACACTAGCAATTGGCGGTTTGTAGTTTGAAAACCTGTAAAAGCATGGCTAAAGAAACTGGAAAGTATCTGAAAAAGCTGAGAATGCTTATGAAGAACCCTTTGTATGTCAAGGAAGCTATCAGTGCGTATATCATACCGTCAGCAGACTCACACCAGGTTTTGTTTTAGATTCATAGATTATTGAATTCAATTCCTTTTGCAGAACGAAAATGAAGGTGTGGGTAAACTGGGGCTAAAGAACCCCCAGTATGGAAAGAAATTGACCAATCCGGGACTTGTCCCGTGCACAAACCTATTGTTCTATTTCTATTCTTCTCTATTGTTTAACTTGTGCACAACTGTGCACAATCCTATGCACAAAAATTCAACATTCCATAGAATTAAAGGTGCTGTGGCATTGCGGTGTAATCTAGCTGACTCATGGTGTCAGAAGCTCAGAGTGGTCAGGGTTCGAGCCCCGCCACGGTAGCGTCACAGCCAGGGTTGAGGTCTCGATTAGTTAACCTACTACTGAGATCCTAGCGACTGGTGCTAAAACACCATTTCACCTTCCCTTTCACCTTGAATTTTTGCCCAGATGCAGATCAAAATGCACCAATCAGAAAGCGAAGCTGGTTTGGCATTGTGTTTTGAACCCCAATCAGCTTGCGGGATGTAGTTGAAGATCAGTAGAATTAATTAAAGAGTCCAAGTGAGAAAAAGAACCCTTTCTGTCTACACAGAACCGTTTATCTTATTCGTTTGTTTTGGTCTGTTGCTGACAAAAGCTTTTAAGTAT
>JACTAT010000449.1:28452-52673 GCA_014526335.1 Chrysaora quinquecirrha | reverse complement strand
TCAAGGGTTTAGCAGTTGACGCATGCGTGGTGAATGAATATTTTTATAATAATTTATAATAATATTTTCGAAAATAGCCAGTTTTGCATCGGATCCTGGTGTTTACGCGATGCAAGAGATGATCAGATCTAAACTGGAACGCTTTTCCAAGCGATCCAAAAGCAGGTCGGTTCGTGGACCAGAAATGGATCGGATATACGAAATTGTGTGTAAACACAAGCCCTACCCGTTCCAAAAGTAGATTTAATCCATATTAGACCCGGATCCGATCCATATCTGCTTGTGTAAACGGAGCTCCACAGCACATTAATCATTTGATTTACATTTCTTTTGGCAAGTTATTGTTCATTCTCTAAAAGTTGTGAGGATGAAATAATGTTTTTTAACAACCCAAGGAAAGCTCCTTTAATGATACATGTATCTATTTCTTTGACAGCATTTTTCTTGCCTATACGAACGTAGTCAACTCAGTGTTCTAGTCTTGAAGCTTGAGAAAGTGTTGGCTGATAGTAAGAAATCCACTCTGCGGCTTTGAAGCAAGAACATATTGATGTTCTTCAGGCATTAAATATTCGTTCAATCTCTGATTATTTCCAAGGAAAACACTGTTCCTACTTACCAGATTTTGTCCAAAACATTAAACTCTGTTGATGTTCCAACTTTCAAACCAGAAACTGCAATACTTCTGGACATGACCACGGCGTTTACAAAAAAGCATTGGTAAGTCATTCAAAGTTCTCAAGCTTGTTTAGGTAGGATCCGACATTCTGTTCTGAAAGACTTGATAAATTGCATGAAGCTAGACTGTAGCTTTCTTTTCATGACTTCTTATATTTGATGGCTTCCTCACACTGGGCACCAATGTAAAACGACTTGAAAAGAGCGTTTCACTTGTGAGTTCTTACTAAAATAACAATTTCAGCTCGGCTAAAAACTGCAGATGCAGAGAAAGATCCCAAAAGAACGCACCCTAAGCAAGTGAATTTATTGAACTAGTCACTGTAGTCATGTAGCCAATGTTCCATACTATTTTTTACCAGTTTTTACAGAAGGAAAAATTAATGGACTAGATGTATCTTTCACCCTTTCAAAACTCTTTTTAAGATATTTTTCTTGTGTTTTTTAATTTCTTTGTAATGTGACTATTTAGCTGCATAGGGACAGATCACTCAACTTGCAAACGATATTTTCCGGTCTCTTTATTTGCCCTTCCAGCCATCAACTCCTGTTTCTTTCTACTTTTCCAGTTTCATGTTTTTTAAACTTGTTTGCAGGTCGGTTGGTTCTGAACCCCGGGGGGGGGGGGGTCACTCTTAAATATTTGGGTAGTGGAGATGTGCGGCCAGAATGGTGACTTTTTCCCTTAGTTTTATCTGAGAATGGGTGTGCTTTTTACTTTTTAGTTTTTTTACCTGACAATGAGTGCGTTTTTTTAAATATGTTCACCTAAGAATGGGTATTTTCTAATTAATCTGCCAAAACGTGATTAATGTTTTTCTATTACCTGATAAAACAGCATACATGGCGCACAAGACAATTTTAAAACACATTTTTTGGACTTTGTGCTAAAATCCAGAACAGCACAACAATGCGGGCTTCATAGCCATTTTAGGTGGTTTTTGTTGTAGTTTTACTAATTGGCGCGGAAGTCTCTACCTATGGATGGGTTTACGTAAAATAAAATTACCTGAGGATGGGTCTGCAAAAAGTTCCGCTGTCCACACACCCCTACCAAAATATGAAAGAGTGCCCCCCCGGGTTCTGAACCTCATCATTGTGATGTCCATTAAGCCACGCCTACACGTGCGACTATTTGCTTGAAATGGCGACGCGACACAATTCTATCATATACTATTTTCAGCCGTGCTTCAAATAGATGGGTTACAGTAATTTGAAATTTCCGAAACACGTGTGAGGTGGTTGGAAATTTTGCCAAATTTTGAAGTGCACTAACCATGATTCAGAGGTTCTAGAAATATATAAGGGGTATAATAATGAACTGAACATATGCTGAAACAGGATATTTATTCATCACAAGTGGGCTACCACAATTGTTATAATTGCCTTGACTGGGATTCGAACCACTAACCAGTGACCTTCTGGACAACAAGCTAGGTGACTACTCCAATGCACTAAACAGTGCAATGAAGTAGCCAGCCTAACTCGAGGTCCTTCCAGCCACAGGTCTCCTCCACAGCCAAGGTGTTTCTTTGTGTTTGGGCTTAAAGCCTTCATCAGAGCATAGAACATATAGGTCACTGGTTCGAATCCCAGTCAAGGCAATTATAACAATTGTGGTAGCCCACTTGTAATGAATAAATATCCTGACTCGGCATATGTTCAGTTCACTATATGTTCTATGCTCTGATGAAGGTTTTAAGCCGAAACACAAAGAAACACCTTGGCTGTGGAGGAGACCTGTGTCTGTATTAATGATTCATAAATGCATAAAAGATTGATTTTGCTGACGACTGATACTACCGATTTGCCGACTAGTCCTTTTTCCAAGGGGGGTATCGCACCCCAACACCCCCAATGTAGGAACGGCCCTTAGTTAGCATAGTTAGCATAGTTTAGCAGCAGATGTTCTCCGCAGAACAGAAGAGCCTGTTTGCAGTGGGAAAGGGCAATGCATGTCAACTCCCTTCGTTTGGCGAACTTCGCAATCTGAAATGTGATGACAACAGCAACACCACAGCACAGAAACAGAACAGAAAAGAACAGCAGCAACAGCAACAGAATCGCGCGCTTTAAGTCTGTCTGCAACAGCCTGCGTCTGCAACAAAGAATCGAGGTGATCTGGTCTTGGTCTAATTCAGGTGATTTACTTACAATTTTCCAGCCACAGTGGGCTGGAGCCGCACGTCTCATGCAAATGTACGGCACATGTCGAATATGTACCGCTCATGTCTAATTTTCAAAAATAGTTTAAAAATAGAGAATGCATTGAAATATAGCAAAAGATAGCATTTTATTATTGTTAGATCCTCAGCTTACATATTCATAAGCATTTTAGATCATTTAAAGAAATATTAATTCTTAAAACCACAGATTTACTTTAGGCACTTTTAGGCCCTATTGCCAGTTCACAACAAAACTCTTCTGAAGGCCTATTCCTAATATCTAAGCATCATTTCTTGGACATTTGGTACACAAATCTTTACCAAGTTTGTATTAAAAGATTTTCTTAAAGATTTTGATTACTTTTCCAACTTTTTACATTTTTCGTTGCCTCCGATGTACCGCTCATGCAAGAAAATGCTCCGACGTACGTCACATGCAAATCGCGCATAATTTGAAAAGTATACACTGTATCAATGTAAGAAATGCACAAATGAGGACGAAACAAGTACTACATATGGATTTTAAAACAATTTTGATTACTTTCTAACTTTACATTTTTCGTTGCCTCCGATGTACCGCTCATGCAAGAAATGCTCCGACGTACGTCACATGCAAATCGTGCATAATTTGAAAAGTATACACTGTATCAATGTAAGAAATGCAGAAATGAAGACGAAACAAGTACTATATATGGATTTTAAAACAATTTTGATTACTTTCTAACTTTACATTTTCGTTGCCTCCGATGTACCGCTCATGCAAGAAATGCTCCGACGTACGTCACATGCAAATCGTGCATAATTTGAAAAGTATACACTGTATCAATGTAAGAAATGCAGAAATGAAGACGAAACAAGTACTATATATGGATTTTAAAACAATTTTGATTACTTTCTAACTTTACATTTTCGTTGCCTCCGATGTACCGCTCATGCAAGAAATGCTCCGACGTACGTCACATGCAAATCGTGCATAATTTGAAAAGTATACACTGTATCAATGTAAGAAATGCAGAAATGAAGACGAAACAAGTACTATATATGGATTTTAAAACAATTTTGATTACTTTCTAACTTTACATTTTTCGTTGCCTCCGATGTACCGCTCATGCAAGAAATGCTCCGACGTACGTCACATGCAAATCGTGCATAATTTGAAAAGTATACACTGTATCAATGTAAGAAATGCACAAATGAGGACGAAACAAGTACTACATATGGATTTTAAAACAATTTTGATTACTTTCTAACTTTACATTTTCGTTGCCTCCGATGTACCGCTCATGCAAGAAATGCTCCGACGTACGTCACATGCAAATCAAACTTGCATGTAATTTGAATTTGTGCATTTCTTACATTGATACAGTGTATACTTTTCAAATTATGCGCGATTTGCATGTGACGTGTAGCATTTCTTGCAACATCGGAGGCAACGCAAAAAAGTTAGAAAGTAATCAAAATTGTTTTAAAATCCATATGTAGTACTTGTTTCGTCCTCATTTGTGCATTTCTTACATTGATACAGTGTATACTTTTCAAATTATGCGCGATTTGCATGTGACGTACGTCGGAGCATTTTCTTGCATGAGCGGTACATCGGAGGCAACGAAAAATGTAAAAAGTTGGAAAAGTAATCAAAATCTTTAAGAAAATCTTTTAATACAAACTTGGTAAAGATTTGTTGACCAAATGTCCAAGAAATGATGCTTAGATATTAGGAATAGGCCTTCAGAAGAGTTTTGTTGTGAGCTGGCAATAGGGCCTAAAAGTGCCTAAAGTAAATCTGTGGTTTTAAGAATTAATATTTCTTTAAATGATCTAAAATGCTTATGAATATGTAAACTGAGGATCTATCAATAATAAAATGCTATCTTTTGCTATATTTCAATGCATTCTCTATTTTTAAACTATTTTTGAAAATTAGACATGAGCGGTACATATTCGACATGTGCCGTACATTTGCATGAGACGTACGGCTCCAGCCCAACCTCGCTCCAATTTTCATGTTCATCTTGAATATTTTCTTCTTTTGACATATTATATAAGCTAGCAAGCAGCCTATTTTCGCTAGCTTATTCAAGAACATGGTAAACTTCTCTCTGTCTCTGCTTTGTTTGCTTGGCCAAAGAAGGCAAAAGGCAAGGTGCGATATTAAAATCTCGTTCACCCTTCCTTGCCACAGCTCGAAAACCATGGAAGTCCTTTTGTATCGTTTAAAATTTTTGGTCTGTGTGGGGATATGACCCTGTAGGGCGATTCGGTAGCATTTTAATTTTCTCCAAATCAAAAGATACCAAGTTTTTGATGCAAAATTGTATAGGTAAAGCATCCAGAATTTAGTCTAGGTGCAAAGTTAATATAGCTCTGTAAAGTTAGAATTTTAGTCATCTCACATCGGTCTTCTTATCTTATATTTTCAGCGTTACATCTCTGTCTCTTTACCAGAGTATTTCTTACTTGTTACAGCAAATTCTGCTACAAAATCGGTACAGCAACTGGTTTTGCTGATACATTCCATAGGGAGGGTGTACAGATATTAACTGGAACCACCCAAACTGATCTGCTCTCACCCTCAAACATGATTCTACCATAGGACAAAATTTACAAGATCACCCAGAGTGTGAAGAAAATTACAAGGAGGACAGGGTTCATATTCTGAGGGGTGTTAGACAAGAAAAGCTTTTAAGTATGTCCAAAAATGTTTCCGCTGTTTATCACACTTTGTTTCATTCATGAGTTTTGGACTATGTCCAGATTAAAACCAAAAGGCCAGTTCTGTGTAGACAGAAAGAGTTTGTTTTCTCACTTTGACCCTTCAGTTAATTCTATCGATCTTCTGCTGAATCCCGCCCACAAGCTGATTGGTGTTTAAAACATAATCCCAATTTGGCTTCACTTTCTGATTGATGCATTTTAATTCCAATCTGGGCATAAAGTCCATCTTATTAAATTGTTTTGGTCTGTGATGTTTTTTCTCTGAGGAGTGTCAGACGAAAAAAGCTTGTATGTCCAAAGTGGGATTTATGCTCATGCATCCTTGTATGTTATATGTCCAAGGATGTTTCCACTGTTTCTTGCAATTTGGGAATTTCTTACCACTGAAAAACTATAGATACTTTTTCTAAGATTCAATTTTTTTCATCATGTTCCTCAAAAGCATCTACTTTCCCCTAATGCATTCATCAATTCTTTCTCCAGATCTGTAAAATTAAGCAAAGTAGCAAAACACTAAATTTATGTTTAAAAATGGCATTGCAATGCTAGTGTTGCAATGGTTGCATTGGTTGCATTGGTACTCATAGGTTGCTTGGAAGAAATTCAAAATGAAATTTCAAATGAGAGACAAAGTTAGCAGTCTGGCATTATCGTCTTGCTTTGTAAATAAGTTTCATTATATGTTATCTCTCCTTCTGGGCAGGAATGAGATAGAAGTTGAGATATGATAATTGCTGATTACATACTGCTCTCATTCTAGAGAATAAAGAGTAACTTGAAAGTGGGGTTGCTGTGTACAACACAATGGAACTTAGCAAAATAGCTGGTAATATTATCACAAGTGTTGCCACTGGAAACGTAAGTGAAGCTTTTTTGTTACATAGTTATTCTTTAGCTATGTGTCGCCTATAATTTTTCTTGCTCCTTAACAATTTTGACCAATCAGAAAGGAAAATAACACAAAAGCCCCAAATCAAAGAATGCAAAGGAAGGCTAATTTCAACCGTGTCCCATTTCTATGTTAGATTTTAATTAGTGGAATCAGTGTAAGGTTTCAATTAAAAACTTTAATTTTTGCTTTTTGGACACCTAACAATGATTGCCTCAAGACTGTTTTTCATTTACTTTCTACTGGTTAATCAAGCTGTATTCTTTACAATTAATGTTTAGTAAATTACTTTCATCATTTTTATGAACACATACCACGCATAGAATGTTCATCATAGAATGTTCATCTAGTTCTAGCCTGGTTTCCGTATAGTCATTTAGGGTCTGTTCTAGTCTTTGCCAATACAGAAATACTGTCAGTGACTATATGGCATCATTAGACCAAATCTCTTGTGACTGCTGAAAATGTGTGCCAAGGACCAATGTCATTTTTGCATATTTTCATACAAGATGATGTATTAAGCTTGGTTTCCATAAAGTTGTTGAGAGTCTGTGACAGTCCCTTGCAGCCGCTGGAAGTCAAGTCAATTTCCCGAAAAAGCATGCCCTTATATCTGAGGAAATTTTACGTAAGTTTCAACTCAATATTGACGGTTGCTGAGTTTAGTTACTACTAAAACATAACTGTTTCAAAGTAAACCACAGACTTTCATTTCGGTCACCAATAAAATAAATGAAGATCTGTGCTCTGTGATGACATTCATCTGTGTGCACACCAGCTATCTGTCACCTCCTTTTCAAGGGCTTGAATATAGGCGGAATATAATATAGTGTCTGCTTCTATGAGTTTTTTCTTTTTTGTAGTCTGTGGCTCTGTCTTCCTTGTGGCAAACCCAGTCTGTTGTGATTGTTTTCCTGAGAAGATTTGGATGAAAGTTATGCCGACTGTGGGCAACGGAGCTGAGCACTATTAAGCCTCAGCTGGATGCCCACAATGTTGGCTTAATTGGTGTCGGCTTAGAAAATCTTGGAGTGCAAGCATTTGTTGATGGTGGATACTTCAAAGGAGGTTCGCATTTTCTCTCTTTCTAATTTTTTGTTCTAATACGTGACAAGGATTCACCTTCTTGTTTAGAGGTAAATGGAAAAAAGGAAGAACAATTAGTAACAAAAGAAAAGAATTCGATAGAGTGAAGACTACATTCAACTGAAATATGAAACCTTGCTAATAATTGTATTATGAAACTCAATTGTTACAACATGTAAAGAGATCAAAGAGTTTTGTTTTGAATGTTTAGTTTTTTAGTTGTACAAATCTGCAGAATTGGTATAGACAGCAAAAACATTTTCAAAAATATTTCCACTGTTTATCGCAATTTTGAATTTTTGTGTATTAATTTTAGTGTATAAGTTTGTACAACGTGTTTTTAAATGATCTTAATGCACTGTATTCGACATGATAGTCACCACTTATCATGACAAGCCTTTGATATTTAGTTGGGCAACGTTTCGGGAGAGATCCGTCTCCTATCATCGGGCAATGAGAAATGTGGTTTCTTGCCTATTTATTGCAAAGGTCGGATCGAAAGGTGTGAAATTAACCGGACCTGCGAGGAAGCTCGGAATTTTTGGCGCTCAATTTCTAAAATTTGTGGCGCCAAAATTGCGTTCAGTGCAACTTTTGATGTTATTCAACCAGATTTCTGGGATTGAGTAAGATACTTGATTGATACAAGGAGTTGATAGAACTGAGTGAATGCTTTCTTTAACAAGTCTGTTTTTCCAGTTCTTATCTTCATCAATCACTGAAATGTTATCCCAATCCATCTGGTGTTTTTCCGTCCAACAATGATTGGCAAGATCACTTTTGTCAGTTCGACCATGGGTCACATTCGATTTATGATCTTAGAGCCTAGTTCCTGTCTCTCTTTTCGATTGTCCTATATATGATTTAGGACAATCTCTACACGGTATTTTGTATACGACGTTTGATTTTTCAAGATCGTCAACTTTGTCTTTTGGCCTTGAAAGCGACTTTTTAAGTGTATTAAGGGAATGAAAAGTACACCTTATATTTTGTTTAGACAAAGATCGACGGATTTTCTCACTTGTCCCTCTGATGTATGGCAGGTTCATAGAACATTTAGGCTCCTATTTGTCAGCCTCAGTATTCTGTCTGGGCTTTGAGATTTTTCTCGTGACCTTGCGTATGTCTTCTTGTTTATATTCATTCGCCTTTAGAACGCTTGAGATCCTTTTGTACTCATTATCTAGATCATCAAGATTGCTCGTGATAGATTTTGCTCTGTTGAAGAGATAATGCTCCTCTCTGAGCCTATATCTTACGACTTGGAAGATTACTTTGCCGTTCCAGCATTGTGTGAATATATTATTCAAGTATCCTATCCAATCGTATCGTATCGTTCTAATCGTATCCTATCGTTTCTATCGTACTGAAATGTATCAATCGTTTCGTATCGTTCTTATCGTATCCAATCGTATCTATCATGTTGTAGTGTATCAATCTCGTCTATCATTCTAATTGTACCCAATCGTGACGTATCCTTCCAAGTGTGGCCTCTTTCTCTTAGATTTGTACATTGATGCCGAGAAGAAATGCTACAAAGATTTGGAATTTAAGAAGTACGTAAAAGAGTATTTTTATGTCCTCAAACCTTCACCTTGTTATGCCCTTTAATTATTGCTTATATTAAGTTTAGGCAATCTATCCCTCGCCCAGTTGGTTGCAAGAAAGAGAGCAGTCTTATTGTAAAAAAGCTCTGAGAATTTATTATTTTCTACCATCTACAATATCTTCTTTCTTTTGATTCTACATGCCAGCAACAGAAGTTAGGAACGAATCAAAGGAAAGACAAAAGATTTCCCATTATAACTATGATAAAATATTGTTAAAAAATCAACACTGTTTTTATTTTACTCAACAGATATAATTTAGTGACTGTTGCTGGTGGCTTGGTCGCATCTGAAACCCGAAAGTCTCTTGCCAAGGTAATGCAAAGAGTTTGCCTTTTCTGCATACGTTGCCTGTTATGGATTTTCCCACAAGTGGCATACCAATATTGATGGGATTTAAACCCAAGACTGCATTATCAGAGAGCCAACGACAATTCCACTGAGCTAAAGATGTCAATGAAATCGTCCAGTAACTCTGCAAGTCATAAAGCCTCATGCTGTCCTCTCGTTTGGCTTCTTTGATTAGGCTATGTTGAGCCTTCTGCAGCACCATTGTGCCATGCCATCACAATATCTGAGATGTTTTGGATTGGTGACGTCATCTACAAGTGATTTCTTGCAAACATGGCCGGTAAGGAAGCAGCTGTTTGATTAATTTCTTGCTCTTTCGGTTGACGACGAGACAAAGAAGAAAAAACTCGTGGTCCAACTCAAATCGCCAGCTCAAATCTATTTCTCATTTCAAAGTCTCCGAAATAGCCTCCGAAATTGAAAATGTCGTGCCAACATATTGGCGAAACATAGCAAACCGTATACCAAAATATCAATTTTGCTCATATCGATAAAAATGTTGGCCAACATTTTTAAACATGCTAAAAACATGTTGGCCAATCCTTTTCGTTAACAAAATTTTGCTTGTTTGGACAACGACAATAGCAAACTGTGCCAACATGCCATGCTGGCCAACATTCGATATGGACTAAGAAATAAAAAACAAACTAAGAAACTATTTCCGCCTTTAAACTCAGCACTCTTTTTTTTTCTGATGTGCTTCGGGAATTTTTACGTAAATTTTATCTCCAAAAAACTATCATACTTGGGATCGATTCTGGAAAACATCCGTATTCTGACTGCTAAGAACATGATACTTCACAATAATCTCATATTTCCCGAAATTTTTCGACATGTCGAGAGAAATTGAGAATGGAATTGGAGACTGGCCATCTCCATCCGTTCTTACTACTGTAGTTATATTTGTCGATTTGGAGTTTGAAGTTTTACCGCTGTTCGGGAGAACACTTATTAAACGAGGAGAGTAATGTAAGGATTGAACATACGGGACGTTGTACTGTCCCAGACCATGGTCATTTGCGGGACGAAAACGTGCTTGGATGTGAGAAACTGAGATTCGCTGGATCGCGTTGGATGATGGTCGAAGAATGGAACCTTGAACTGGACGTTTATATTGACCTTAGTAATTACTTTTTGTATGTCATGTTGATAAATATTATATAGTCTGAAAGGAGAAAAGAGAAAGTTTTCTTACGTTCATAGTTTCAAGACCTGTCCAGACTTACATACGAAACTCTATTATATTTTCGTAATGAATATAGATCGTTGTCACTTTGTAACGATTTCACGTTGCCTATGCGTGGGGATATGGGTCGCGATTTCTAGCGCAACGTCCTTGTTGAAGGATGCCGTACTATGTTTTGTCTGTCGAGTAATTTTTCTCTTGATATGTATTTTTTTAATCTATAGAGCAATGCAATGGGGATAACAGGAGATATGAAAGGAGATGGGATGCAAATTGGAGGTACAATCGTTGTTAGCAAAGGTGGAGAAAATATGTTGTTTTGTCACAAACAGAAAAGTCCAGGTGATCATACTAATGTTGAAGCCGTTTTGAAATCATTGGGAATTGAAGCAATAGAAGGAGAAGCAAGTGCCACAGGTGAAAGTAAAGAGGATGCATCAAAATAATCATCTATCTGGCAAACATGGACATGTATATTATTAGTTCCCTGTCAATGTCACGTAAGTGATCTTTATTTAGAGATTTTTTCTTATAAGATAAAATGAAAACGAAATTGATTGTATCTGATTTGCATAAATATGTAGACTAGCTATGTAAACTGAGATTGGCTAGATGAAGCTTTCGTTTAATGAAAAAAATTATTGGAGTTTGTAAGGGTTACGTTTTTTGAAATTGTTAAGTTGGGGTTGGTTGGAGATTCTTGTTCGACGAATGATTTGAAGTCTTATATTAATAATCACAAGTACATTTAGGCTTTCCTTAAAATTTCATCTTTTTTGAGGCTGAAATGTTATGCCTTCTAGAGATTGCATAAGAAAGGATATTTTTGATGACTCATGATTATTACCGAACCTTCCCTTTCGTTCCTATGCATAATATTTAATTTCTAAAACTCCTGCGAAAAGCTTTCTAGCTATTTAAACATTGTCATAGCTCAGTTTTGTACCCTACAATTGATGAAAGCGAATGCGATAAAAGCGAAACAATCTTAAAGCATTTTCTGTCTCTTAGTAAAACTGTTTTATGCCTATTGAATATCTTTAGGCCAATTTCCGACGCTGCTTTCTTCCACGGGTTGCGTTGGCAAAAAGCTTTACTTTATAGCTGTTAAAAAAGGCTTCAAACTCTTCACTTTCAACAAAGATATCTTCAAGATAACTTCATCAAAATTTTGTGATTTTTTTACTTTTGCAATTTTGTAAGAATTGTAAGTTGTGTATAATTTAAAGCAAAAATCATTTGTCTCTTTCCAATGTTATGAAGCTGTAGCATAAATCACTAATGTGAATGACTATCAAGCTGAACATTGTTCATTGGTATGAGAGAATATAAAATTTTTGATTTGGATTATTTATCTTTTTCATGTCTGCCTTGTAATACAGCTCACAAATATAGAGGAAGATTTTGCCAAAGTCGCATACCAATACCATAATAGCTGGGACCCCGCTGGGATTGGAACCTAAACTGCATGCATGATCTGAGAGCCAATGATGTTTGTACTGAGCTGAAGAGCTCAATAATATCGTCGAGTAACTCAGTGATACAGCCGTCCAAGGCTCTCCTCCCGTTTGCCTTATAGTGAGGGAGATAAGCAGAACAATTGTGCAAATTGTGATACAAGCACCAAAATTTCAGAAAATACTAAGTTTGATACGCTAAAAAAGATGCGATATAGACCCAAGTCATATCTTGCCCCTAAGTTCTATTTTTAGACTGGGGTAATCTGGTCCAGACCCCAACCGTACAATTGGCCATAAACTGAGAACGCCAGGTCATAGAAAGTCACAATTCACAACATAAACGCAGTTTAATACGCTGAAAAGGATGAGATATAGACCCAAGTCATATCTTGCCCCTAAGTTCTATTTTTAGACTGGGGTAATCTGGTCCAGACCCCCAATCGTACAATTGGCCATAAACAGAGAACGCCAGGTCATAGAAAGTCACAATTCACAACATAAACGCAGTTTAACACGCTGAAAAAGATGTGATATAGACCCAAGCCATATCTTGCCCCTAAGTTCTATTTTTAGACTGGGGTTCTCTGGTCCAGACCCCCCAATCGTACAATTGGCCATAAACTTAGAACGCCAGGTCATAGAAAGTCACAATTCACAACATAAACGCAGTTTAATACGCTGAAAAGATGTGATATAGACCCAAGTCATATCTTGCCCCTAAGTTCTATTTTTAGACTGGGGTAATCTGGTCCAGACCCCCAATCGTACAATTGGCCATAAACAGAGAACGCCAGGTCATAGAAAGTCACAATTCACAATATAAACGCAGTTTAATACACTGAAAAAGATGTGATATAGACCCAAGTTATATCTTGCCCCTAAGTTCTATTTTTAGACTGGGGTAATCTGGTCCAGACTCCAAATCGTACAATTGGCCATAAACTGAGAACACCAGGTCATAGAAAGTCACAATTCACAACATAAACGCAGTTTAATACGCTGAAAAAGATGTGATATAGACCCAAGTCATATCTTGCCCCTACGTTCTATTTTTAGACTGGGATAATCTGGTCCAGACCCCTAATTGTACCATTGGGCTTAGAGGAAGAACGACAGGTCATAGGAAGTCGTAATTCACAGTCAAGGGCAGTTTGATGCGTCAAAACGATGTTATATAGACCCTATTCACATATTGCCCCTAAATTCTATTTTTAGACTTGGGGTTAATTTGCCCAAGCTCAGCCAATGCATTTGTATAAAATTGGTTTGCAGCTTTGCAAATTATCTAGATATGCGGGCTATGCAGCATATGTAAAGCAAAAGAAGATAATATAAAGAGAATCGACTTGATATTCAATGTGTATAAAGAAACAGTATCAAAGAAGGAGCTCGACAAAATTGCGGAAAGGGTATGCGGCTTAGAGTAGCAGAGTCTGCTCTCATTCCAAAAAGCTGGAAAAGTTTCCCTAAAGATAGTGCAAATAAGAAGGAACTTTTTAAATTCTTAGCCAGTTCCGTTTTTCATTGCATTTCGTTAGATAGAATAGTTGTAGTTACTTTCATGGATTAAATGTTGACAAATGAGGCAACAGTTCTGCAGAGTCAGTTTAGTCCTTGCAATCACGAAGAAGCCGATACAAGGCTTCTTCTTCATGCATCAAATTGTGGCTTGCATGGCACGGGGGGTTCTTCCATACTAAAGGTACCTTGGGATGTGCTGTGCTACGTTTTCGGACATCTAGTCTAGCCAAGGGTATACTTTTTGGCAATTGTGGTCTAACAAAGGATATCATATTTGGCAATGGAGCGGCCACGCTTTCGTATTTAGTAGCCTTGCAAAGTAGAAATTTCAACTTAAACATTTTTAAAGGGAAATGGTAAAAGGAATATAGGTCACTTTGAATTCTCCGTCTGAAAACCAACAATTTCGAGCGTATTTGTCTGGCCAGGGGCTGTATCGTTTTGGCAGATATTGGTCTAGCCAAGGGTATCATTTTTTTAATAAGCCGGCGGCAGACCCCTACCCAAAATTTAGCCAAGAACCCCACCTCCGTGTTGCATAGTCATAACAAGGTCTTGATAAAACTGCCGATCATGAAGTAGTGATCATTTCTTTATCTCAGTTTACGCATTTGAATATAGAGGAGCTCTGGGTGGAGCTTAGTTCTGGGAAAGATACGAAGTGGCATCCCATACATGAAATCGCGTATGCTGAAGGTCGTGACATCTGCACCGGCATGACATCTGCACCGGCATTATCTTCTGGTATGCGATGTCTGGATTCGATACAGTATGTTCATTTGCTGGATTTGCTGGATTTCAGCTATGTATAGAATCAGAGTTTGATTAAATTGCAATCATTACCCGATGTTATTAAATGGGGCTGGTAATTTACAGATGGTACCCTTGCAAAATGGCAGAATTAAGGGTCCGGGCTAGAGTACCGTTGTCTAAAAATAAAAGTTAGGGGCAAGGTATAATTTGGACCTATATAACGTGTTTTTCAATGCATCACGGTGAATTGTGACTTTTGAGTCTATATCACATCTTTTTCAGCGTATCAAACTGCGTTCATGTTGTGAATTGTGATTATCTATGACCTTGCGTTCTCAGTTTATGGCCAATTGTACGGTTGGGGGTCTGGACCAGAGTACCCCAGTCTAAAAATAGAACTTAGGGGCAAGATATGGCTTGGGTCTATATCACATCTTTTTCAGTGTATTAAACTGCGTTTATGTTGTGAATTGTGACTTTCTATGACCTGGCGTTCTCTGTTTATGGCCAATTGTACGATTGGGGGTCTGGACAAGATTACCCCAGTCTAAAAATAGAACTTAGGGGCGAGATAAGACTTGGATCTATATCGCATTTTTTTTCAGCGTATTGAACTGCGTTTATGTTGTGAATTGTGACTCTCTATGACCTGGCGTTCTCTGTTTATGGCCAATTGTACGATTTGGAGTCTGGACCAGATTACCCCAGTCTAAAAATAGAACTTAGGGGCAAGATATAACTTGGGTCTATATCACATCTTTTTCAGTGTATTAAACTGCGTTTATATTGTGAATTGTGACTTTCTATGACCTGGCGTTCTCTGTTTATGGCCAATTGTACGATTGGGGGTCTGGACCAGATTACCCCAGTCTAAAAATAGAACTTAGGGGCAAGATATGACTTGGGTCTATATCACATCTTTTTCAGCGTATTAAACTGCGTTTATGTTGTGAATTGTGACTTTCTATGACCTGGCGTTCTAAGTTTATGGCCAATTGTACGATTGGGGGGTCTGGACCAGAGAACCCCAGTCTAAAAATAGAACTTAGGGGCAAGATATGGCTTGGGTCTATATCACATCTTTTTCAGCGTGTTAAACTGCGTTTATGTTGTGAATTGTGACTTTCTATGACCTGGCGTTCTCTGTTTATGGCCAATTGTACGATTGGGGGTCTGGACCAGATTACCCCAGTCTAAAAATAGAACTTAGGGGCAAGATATGACTTGGGTCTATATCTCATCCTTTTCAGCGTATTAAACTGCGTTTATGTTGTGAATTGTGACTTTCTATGACCTGGCGTTCTCAGTTTATGGCCAATTGTACGGTTGGGGTCTGGACCAGATTACCCCAGTCTAAAAATAGAACTTAGGGGCAAGATATGGCTTGGGTCTATATCACATCTTTTTCAGCGTATCAAACTTAGTATTTTCTGAAATTTTGGTGCTTGTATCACAATTTGCACAATCCTGCTGTATTTCTGCACTAATCTCCTGCACTATTATTCTGCTGTGTTGAGCTTTCTTCAGCACCACATATATTTGTACATTTTCTTCATGAATGGCAAACACTATGACATACTTTTCCAACGAGTTGCATGCCACCATAGTCATAAGGAAAGTACTTTTCTTTTGACTATGATGCCACTTTAAAGAGTTGCAGTTCAGATGCATATTCGAGATGCAGTTCCACGCTAGCGAATCTATAATCACTACTGTGGTGGATAATCACTACTGTGGTGGTACTATTTGCATACTGTGGTGGCAGTTTTGGCGTACTGTGGTGGATAATCACTACTTGTGGTGGTTTACTATGCTTGCGGTGGTGGCAGTTTTGGCGTACTGTGGTGGATAATCATTACTTGTGGTGGTTTACTATGCTTGCGGTGGTGGCAGTTTTGGCGTACTGTGGTGGATAATCACTACTTGTGGTGGTTTACTATGCTTGCGGTGGTGGCAGTTTTGGAGTACTGTGGTGGATAATCACTACTGTGGTGGTACTATTTGCGTACTGTGGTGGCAGGTTTTGCGTACTGTGGTGGATAATCACTACTTGTGGTGAGTTATAATGCTATATGTGGTGAATACGAAATCATAGCAAAACTCTATAGATCAAGCAAGATAAAACCACAAAATCCACCACAGTACGCCAAAACTGCCACCACAGTATGCAAATAGTACCACCACAGTAGTGATTATCCACCACAGTAGTGATTATAGATTCGCTAGCGTGAGTTCACATGCGAATCAAATCTATGCATGCCATGCCACTTTTGGGAAAATATATCCTAGTGTTTGCCATTGATTGAACCTGTACGAAAAAATTAAGTAGTAAAGCCGGAACTCCACTAGACGCAAAAATGTCCCGGCGGGCGATTCTTCATGCGACATTGATCTCCACGTGCTTTGGCTTTGCGAGTTTTCTGAGCGGTTACAAACTGGCTGCCGTGAACTTGAGACATCTTGCCCGCGTTGTTGACTTTAAGATTCGGCCATCTTGTTCTCTGTGCTCTTTTGCCGCTGTATTTCATCAGAAAGTAAACGAATAACAATAACAATAACAATAACAATAACCTTTCAGCGGCAAAATATCGAGCCGCGAAAAGTAGGATCTCTTTCTACTTTTCGCTCGTCGACATTTTCCGCAGCATCAATTTCAATTGGCCAAGGATCGCAGGAACTTTTTCCGCTTCGACATTTTCAGCGTGCGATGGTTTCACCCTTGTGAAATTTTCTGGAGCGCATCTCGAATAGTTTCGGAAACAGAAAAAAATTGTGACCCAACTAGTCAGGCCTGCCTGATGTTTTGTACAAAAGTTGTTCGAAGAAAAAAGTGTGTCCACTTAGAATTGCGAAGCACCATGAAACCCGAATACCCACCACTGTATACATTACTGTACCGAACCGTTCGAATGCCTGACCTTTGGTGACGTCAAGGGTCATCACCCCTCCAAAGTTCTGTGTCACTGTCACGTGATCTACGGATGTTTGTTTCTGCATGGCAACCCAAGCAAATGTACGTGCACTTGCAGCAAAAAAATGGACTGCTCATTTCAAGCTCATTTATGCTTACAATAACGAAGAATGCATTATGTAACGTCGAGAAAACTTATTCCGTAATGCTACTGGGTTTAAATTCCTACACTAGAGATATTCCTTGCGATGGAGAAGCAAATATTTGAAGATACTTTACGATTTCTTTCCTAAATATCTTGGCCTAAATAAACGAAGAATTAAATTGTTATCTGATAATTGTTATTTGTCTTTGTTTGTGAATTATTTGCAATATGATTGAAGTGGAAGCAAGTAAAATTATGTTTTAAAGAAAATGCCGATCAAAAATAAAGAATCTTATTTTGTTGAAAAGGAAAGGGCTGTTCGACTTTTACGAAGCTCAAAGGTTGGTCAGTTTGGTCTTCTCCTTGACCTTGTTCTTTTTTGTTTACAAATTTTATCTTTGATTTTCGCAATGTGTTAATCATTTAATACCTTGCAATTATTTATTTATTAATTAATCAAATCGATGCTTTAGGTTCTTTTGAATCAGATAAATAGCTATTGAAATTCAGAAGATGCTTTTTGAATACGAAAATAGTTTTAGCGAGTTTCTGAAGAACAAGGATTTTTTCACATGGGTTTATACCTACATGGTTTTAATTTTCAGGGTTGAGGTTTTAGTTTTTTTTTTCAAAACTCACAGTCTGCGCATGCATTTTTATGAGTATCAAGATGCTGCTGAGCAACCAGAAGTACAGTATGGTGAACACAACATAACAGTGGCCCCGCCGCCTGTCTTCATTTAGTGGCTGCTCTAAATAAGGGTGAAAAAAACCATGAAAGATATGAATCAACCTAATGGCTAAAAGTTGCAACGAGGGGTGTATCACTTCACAAGTCTGATAAACTTTGACCTCTTTTGACCTCTGATCTTATACATCTTTTAAAACTTTTATGAATCTTGAGAATTATGAATTTCCATATATGCTTAAGTCTTGATTTGCCAGTGCAGGACTACACACATTTTTTTTTATAAGGAAGTGTAAGTAAGAAGATTCCTTAAATGATAGCCAAATTTTAGTACTCAATATTCCTTAGCGATTCTTTAACTTTTTAGTTTGTCATTCTTTAATGTCAATCTTTTCTAATTGATATGTAAAGTTAAAGAGAAACTTAGATTCCTTAGTAGTCTCCAATCCAGTACTAGAAATTCCTTAAGTTTTGCCCATCCGAGTACTACCTTCCTTATAAAGCACTTCCTTATAAAAAAATTCGCATATAATGGACAATTATTGTAGAAAAACTGCATGCCTTTTTTAAAGACGTTATCTTGAGTTAAACTGAGATCTTTGGAAACCAAATCCAGTATTTATAAATCTCATAAACCTCGTACCCCCTTTTTAGAAGTGATACGCCTCTCAATCAAGTTGCAACACAAAGAAAGTTCTGAGTATAGGCTTATAGAAGGCAGCCATACATGGGTAAAAAATCTGTTGAAAGTCAGGCAACATATCTTCAAACAATGGCTTGTGAATCACACAGTACCCAAAAATGTTGGGTTCCTCTATGCCCATGGTTCTGAGAGAATCAGAGGATGCGGCTTGGCCAATGGTAGAGGCAAAGGGGGAGTTGCTCCCATTCCATCGCTAAGATTTGTTTACAGCTTTTAGATCATGCCCAGATCACCTATTTGTTTACCCCTCCAACGTTGGAGCTCTTGCTATGTCACTGCTTCCTCAATATTTTTTTTAATGCTGACACAATAATTTCTGTTCTTTTGAAAGTTGATTGTATATGATGAATACAAAACTATGTTGAGGATGATCGAGCAACACCATAATGAAATCAAACAATCTTTTGCTCAGAAAAAGAAGAGGGATAATGATATGAGGTACACATTCTTCTTTTATGAAGAACCACTTTTATAAGAAACCTACATGTAGAAGGCCTGAAAATTTAAAGAACTTATACTACTAAAGAGAAAATTGCTAAAGAACTTTTCAATGTTGAATGTTTTTATCACAGAAGACAATCAAGAATAAGAAAGCCGGTTCCATTGATTTGCAGTTCAAAATCACATGTTACGCATGTATGGAATGTTTGCTCAACTGGTCTGGAGCTTTGCTTACAAGCAAATGTCTCTGTATAAAAGTTATGACACTGAAGTGCATTTAAAATTAAGGAACTATTAAGGAGCTTTTGGAACTACAATTGACTCAAAAGAGGTCCAAAAAAGGAACTTTGAGAACAAGGCCTTAAGCTAGGTTCTTTATAACAAAAAAACATGTAGTTTTTTTTCTTTAAATGTCTTTTTTTTTTAATTGCAGACCTTTCCTGTATGATACTGGGGACACATATGAAAAACCTTTCTTCTCTGTATTGATTAAAATGCTGACAGAAATAAACAGGTATGATCCATTGGTTGAAATTGGTTGAAAGTCTTTCAAGTTCTTTTCCATGCTATTATACATTATACAGAATAAAACAAATATTGGCTTTCTAAAGGTCCTTGTAGCTGTTAAATTGATGATATTCCTACAATTTTGGCTGAAATCGTTTGTTATCGGCATCATCATCATCATCATCATCATCATCCTCATCATCATCATCATCATCATCATCATCATCATCATCATCAATGATGATGATGATAATTATCATCATCAATGTTGATGGCAATGCTGATAATGATGATGGTAATGGTGACAATGATGATGATCATGGTGATGATTCGATGATGATGAGAATGAAGCAATGATGATTAGTGCGTTGATTATGATTATGATGGTGATGACGAGGGTGATGATGATGGTGAAGATGATGATGATGATGACGATGATGATGACGACAATGATGATGATGATGATGATGATGATGATGATGTTGATGATAACGATAGCAATAATAATGATGATGATGGTGATGATAACGAATTCCATGATGATTGTTACGATTATGATGGTGATTATTGTCCTTCAGACATTGCGATAGCGTTGCGTTTTCTATCCGTGCTTACTTGCGCTCCAGAATAATCTATGTTCTCTATATGTTCTCTTAATATGTTCTTTTGACATAAAAATGTCTCATTGACAGATACTATGATTCTCTACTTAGGCAACCCATCTTAAAAATTGCTTTTTGATCGATTTTAAAAAGAGATTAGCATTTTAGCATTCTTCCATAACCCCTTTTTAAATCTATTCAGAACCTCTACTGAAGCCATCTCTGTAACCATACCGTATTCTGTCTCAACAGCACAAGAAACATAAATAAGCAAATAGAAGATCTGCAACGTGTTTATCAGTGGTATTTGACCAACAGAAAACAGCTATGTAAATCACAGCCAGTGAGTATCTCCTTTTATTAACAGTCCAGTCACAACGGTCGAACCTCAAAAGGAGGAATGAAAGTTGTCCGATTTGGAGTTGCCGTGGCTCTTGATAAAGTACCTGTCGATGTATAGCAAGTTTAATTAATAGAGTACCAAAGTAATGACGTCGCAAAAATCTTTTTTTAGAATTTCGAGATTTGCTCTTCAGTTTCTGAAAGAACATAAAAAATAATGCCTAAATGTGCGAAATCAGTCAAATATATCAAACATTGGCTGACATATAACCAAAGAAATACATTTCAATAGGTAATCACTGAATTTTGCGCCTTGTTGAAAACATTATTTAACTGATTTTTGCACGAATAAGCATTATTTTTTACCCTCTTTCACAAAATGACGCGCAAATTTCGAAATTCTAGCAAAAGATTTTGATGACTTCACACTTGTGTAGTCTATAAGCTTATTTTCAGCAAAGATGGCTATTTGGTAAAAGGTGCCTTCTTTGGGATGGAGAAGGAAACAAGTTCTTTGCTTTACTGGCTAAAGCAAATTGCACCTTTGCAAAACAACTTTTTTTAACGACATAAAACTTTTAGTGAATTGTGTGTTTTCGAGTTATTGTCCTGATGGGGATAAAAAATATGGCCTGAGATGATGAATGTTCGAATAATCTGGGGTTGGAGTTATCGAGTGTTTTCGCAAGAAACTACTATGGGGGTCAAAGAAGAATGCAAAACAGGTCGAGGTAATGAAAGTTCGAGTTGTCGATTTTTCAAATCGTCGGTATTATACTGTAGCAAAAAGTTACTGAAAGTTACTATAATAGTTTCAAATCAACCAAATCAAAAATTACTAATTTGATGAAAGTTTTTACAGTATCTTTTGATACTCAGACTAATGTATCTTATTGTTTCAGACGTTTGGAGATACGGACCAAGATGGAAAAAGAGGGAAATTACTGAACCCTAGGCCATCATCTTCTATTGATCCTGGAAGTCGAATCGGAGTTCTACGTCATGATAAGTCTTATGCTGAACCAGACGGACATACACGACCTCATACTTCATATCCTTCGCCAAGAAATCAATTTGCTGAGGTGAATCCTGTTTGTCTAAGTCTTTAATTTTTTTTGTTTGTTTTAAGTAAGGCAAGCCGGCCAGTTGTGTGGGCACTGTCCCGAAAACCAAACAGACGGGGTCATATCAGACGGTTAGAGGGGGGTTCTATCTAAAGATAGTTTTAACTTCTAGAATCCAAGTGTTGCTATTTACTCGTGAGTTGTATAATCGTTAATAATATAGTGACTGGGATCTTTTCGACAAGAGTATCTTTTATCTTCCTCACTCACAGTCCTTATAGGTCGGGAGGTGGGAAAATTTTCGTAAAATGAATAATCTTCCTCTCGTTTTATTTGGTACTAAGCCTGTAATAACTGTTTCCGAGGGCAATACCAGAGAATATTAACCCGAATTCGTCAGGCCAAAACTGAACTTGCGAGGTTTTGTACAGAAGCTGAGGGTTGATATTTTCGGTATTGCCCGAAGGACACAGGGTTATTACATGGTTTATTGTATGGTTTATTACCCGATGGAAAGGGCATGGTCATGACCTTTAACGATTAACCTAGTATCGTATTTGAAGCCATTACAACGAAGCCATTTGGTGCCGCGTTCTAAATCTAAAAATGGCGAACGTTTGACGTACTAAGCGGGCATTACAGGATAATAATGCCCTATCATTACGTAGCATTCGAACGTCTTCAGCCAATCAGATTGCATAACAGAGTTGCTGCCTTGACCATAGACCATAGGGTAATAATGAAAAGTACGACAAGCAACAGCCACTTGTGTTCTTCTTCGTACTTATCATGGTACTTGTGATCATATTCATTCTTTTTACAGGGTAAAATTCATCATATTTCGACGAGGATGGCAAAGTATTTCATGTTAAAGGAATCGATGGCATTGATGCCCCAGAAGTCCCAAATGATTTAAGTGATAGAAAGAAGGTCACAGCAATTGCATCTCCAAGGCTTCTTAAGCGACCTGATACAGCTCCGCCGACTATTAAGGTAATACGTCTTGTTTTAAGTAATGTTAATCATATTTCTAGTCGGAAACGGTTTTTCGAGCTTGAAGGCAATTGAAGGAGTCAAGACAAAGCATTAAAGCAGCTTTTTCAAGCTAGTAACTGTAATGATATTGTGCTTTGCACAGAAGACCTAGTTTGGTTTGTTATTGAAGGTGCTGTGGCGTCGTGGCCTAATCCAGCTGGCTCGTCGTGTCAGAAACTCAGCGAGATCAGGGTTCGATCCCTAACTGTTGTAGCGTCAGGTCTCGATGAGTTAGACTAATGCAGACTAATGTCTCTAGGAGATAGACAAAACGTCGCAGTTGTTTTTTGTATTTACGTTCAATGTTGCTGAAACTGTTTTTAATACTAATTTAGTCTATGTTTTGAATATAGAATAGCTATAGACGACTTGCGTAACCCGGAGGTGTGATTAATAAAATAATGTACTGGGGACAAGCTTGTGTCATTTGAATGTTTAATTTTCATTTTAGCTCGATGCCAATCCTGCAAGAGAATCACCTGATTCTGCAGCTAAATTCAGTATGAAAGAATCGCTAAATCAACAGAACGGACCAGTGTAAGAATCAATAGAGATATTTATTTTCTTTAATTTACTTTTGAAGACGCCAGCTTGTTTGGATGTAGAATTATTGCGCTCATAAAATCCAGAACAACGACCACAGCAATTCGCTATACTGAGCAGCTTTCTGACAACAATAACAACTAAAGATGGTAGCTGCGATAACTGGGGCTCTTGTTATAAGTCTAGTTTGGGTGTATTTTAGGGATAAATGACACGAATTGATCCGATGGGTGTATCGTTTGATAAATCTTGTACACTTTGATGATTAATCTTCATAAATCCTTTAAGTCTTTTTAATCTTGCAAATCTTATAAGTCTCCTAAAATTTTGGTGTTTTAATTACTGCGGATTGGCGCAAGTCTAGTTTTAAGCAGCAGGTGCTTAAATGAAAAATATACGGTGCTGTTTTCAAAATATTTGTTTTTTTGAGGCGTTTATTTAAAAGCTAAATTATTTTATCTTCAAACAACGGATCATTCTTCAAAGAAAGAAAAAATTCAAACTTTTGTCACCAGACAAAGAATTTATACATATAATCATTTGCTTTCTCTTCGTTGTTATATATAAACATACTTTGCATATAGCCGATACAAAAAGTTCTATCCGAATAGTAGGGATCTGTAGTATGGATATCTCTATTAAACGCCCCTTCCAGGGGGGGGGCATGTTTAAAGAGAGAGGCGTTTAAAAGAGGGACCGTTTAAAAGAGGAAGGCGTTTAAAAGAGAAAGGCGTTTAAAAGAGGAAGGCGTTTGAAAGAGGAGGGCGTTTAAAAAAGGAAGGTGTTTAAAAGAGGAAGGCGTTTAAAAGAGGAAGGTGTTTAAAGAAGA
>JACTAT010000449.1:4151-25471 GCA_014526335.1 Chrysaora quinquecirrha | reverse complement strand
GATATACCTCCACTTTACTGATGATATCCCTCCACTTTACTGATGATATCCCTCCATCGTACTGCACAGACATTACCCGAGTTGATTTTCAAATCTAAATCAAAGCACATAAATCAAAGCAAAAATCAAAGCAAAAATGAATACAAGCCAAACATAATCAGAAGCCAAATTGTTTAAAACTGAACGGCATGAATAATTGAACCCATTTGAAAAAATTATAGAACTCGTGCCGTTCCTGTTGCGAGTATTCTAGTGCCTTTTATTTATATCTTCTTTGACACAGCGTTGCTTAACAATCACAGATTCTTGATTCAGTAATTTCGCAATAACGTTGAGATTCTACGGCAGCTGTCCGCTTCTAGTGGTTTTAAAACAGTTTAAATTTCACATTTAGAATATCTCATAATGACATTTGTTAAAGACAGTATGTTCTCATTATTAGTTTAATAGGTTACCAAGTATCGTGGCTTTAGCTTCAATAATTCGATCATGGCTTGCTGTTTTCAAAATTTTTGGTCAAACAGGTTTAGAAAGTATTTGGTTTCTTCCAAAACCAACTTTAGGCTTTTGACAATAGGCTTTTGGAAATCTTATTATAGTCTTTAAACTTGAGCTTCTTCAGAATAAGCTTGGTTTCACTTTATCTTAGTAAAACCACTAGTACAAAGCTGAAAACCAACTACATACAGTATCTACTTTAAGAGCAAATCACTGTTAAGATTTGTTCAAATTGTTTCTCATGATTCTGTTGATTCTGTTCATAACTCTTTTTATTTTATGAAGAACACAGCTCAAGGTCAAGTCCCTTGACTTCCTTATTTTTGGACCTCTTGATTAAATTGCAGTACCAAATTTTCCTTAATAGTTCCTTTACTTTGACGCACATTTAGTGTCATGACTATATTACAAAAACACTTGATCGTGAGCAAAGCTGGAAACTACTAAAGGAAACATTTTATGCATGCGTAACATACAATTTTGATTTTTCCGCAAGTGGCATACCACAAATAGATGGGATTCGAACCTGGACTGCATGACCAGAGAGCCAACGACGTTTCCACTGATTGATAGAGCTCAATGAAATCGCAGAATTACTCTCCAAGTCATACAGCCCAAGGTTCAAGGTTCGTCATTGGGTCTCTGTTCATGCAGTTGAGCTTCGAATCCGATCTATTGTGGTATGCCAGTTGTGGAAAAATCTATACTATTGTTCGCCATTCATTAGAAATATATAACATACAATTTATGTATGATTGACATTTTTTTACCTTCATCACGTAGTTTCCTTATAAATTTCTTTATAAAAAAGCGTGTACCTTCGTTCTTTCAGTAGACTGATTACGTAAGTCCCACCCTCCACAAATTGCAACGGCAGCCTTTAGCAAGAACAACACCATTTACATAAGAAGTCAAATTGGGTAGCCTAATGCTCAGAGTAGTTCTACCAGGTGTACCGGATTGGCCTAAGGAGCAAAAACTACAACTAATTTGTATTCTTTCATTGTCTCTGTTGATATTCCCTTGCTGTTTTTCAGACCGCTACAAAATTTTTTAGCTTTCTGGTTGGCTTTAATGTGGATTATATGACTTTTGTTTCATAAAAAATTATTTCGAGCACCAACAGTGCCCCTGATCTACAGTTCCACTCCCATTTTTAGTTATATAGTGACAATTATTTTCTAAGATAATTAGCTATCGTTAATATTTAATGCATTTTTGTTCTTTGTAGAACGAGAAATGGCGTAGCAACTTCTGCTGTATTGGAATTAGTGACACCTATTGGTCAACAGATGTTGGATCAGAAGTCACCGGTATGTTTTTGTTTTTTTTTTTGACTTCTATGAAGTTCTTTGCGCTGAAGAATTGCATGTGAAAATTTATTACTTTTTGGAAGAGTCGAAGACTTTAATTATTCGAGATTTCTAAGGCCTAGTTTAGACAGCGCATTATGGGCGCGGCGAATTAAATTCAGCTTGCATCACGAATGATGCGCTGGTAGAGCGCTCTAAACTACATGATGGATTTAGACAGCGAATTTAATTCAGAGCGCATTAAAAGAAAATATATAATTCGCTTGTACTTCCCTTCGAGTAGCGCATTATGAGCGCATTTAATAATTTAAGTCGCTTCAAAAAGCGGTTGGTTTATACAGCGCATTATGAGCTAATGAAATTGACACTTAGACAGATTTTTAGGCAATAATTTAATTCGCTGCGCCCATAATGCGCTGTCTAAACTAGGCCTAAGAATCTAGCAAGCAAAATCTGGTTTCCAATGGGTGTCTTGCTGTTGCTAGGGTCGTTGAAAGAAGCTGCAATTTGGGAATTTTTTCTAGCTGGCGTTAAAATGCTGTTTTCATTCCCACTAGCTGTAGCTTAGTCTCATGAAAACCGAGTTAAGAATAGGACATTTCCATAGCAAAACTTGAAATTTTGAAAGACACCAGTTGCTATGTCTGAATTTCTTGAAATTCATGTTCTTTATGGTCGCGAGTTTGTTTTAATATTTCTGCTCTTAGGTGCCTAAATTTCCGTCCCCCCCACAAATTTATTTTTTGAAAAATTTCCCAACAAACCCGGCCCTTATAAGGACCCCCGGCTTATTAAGATTTGCATTACTATTTGTTTGTTACAACTATGGGTTGCCTGAGCTTATAATTGTATTATAGGGCATGTTCTCACTGCATCACAGCAATTTCCTGTCTAATTCCCCTGACAAATCCCGACCCCCCTTCATTTTGACTCCCCCCGCCAATAAGATCCTGAATGCTCTTCCGAAACCCCCCAGCAATGAGGTACCTAAGAGTAGAGTGTCCCCAACCTCATCCCCAGGGTGGATAAGACTTTGTTATACCTAGAAATTTCATTCCTCTGACTATATTTATTCCAGAGGCTCTTAGGGCTTGCTTATTGATTATTTTGTATGTCATGATAGATCGATCGAAAGAGATGATCTGATCAATGTTCAGCCCAGTACTGGTCCAGTGGTCCTTTCCCTTAGCATTTTCAATGATTGAGAAGGCCCTTTCCTGTAGATTTGTGCAATTTCGTATTCGGCAGGCTGCCCCAGACAACATTCCCGTATCGGAGGCGGCTTTCAGGCTTGCAACTAGCACATGGTAAACCTCACATAGTTTCGATTGCGGAAGGATGTTTTTAAGTTTCTTCAATGCACAGACCACCTGTTACTTGCCTTTCAAAGATTTGAAGTGTTCTTTCCAAATGAGATTCTCGTCCACGATAACTCCTAGTCATTTAGTTTTTTTCACTCGTTGTATTTCTGTGCCATTAAGTTTCAATTAACCTAGAGCTTCAATTTTATTAATTCTACGTGGATGGCCGATAAGCATAAACTCAGTTTTTTTGGGATTGGCATTTAGTTTATTAACTCTCATCCACTCAGAAGTGTTCTGTAGCTCATCGTTCAACGTCTGGGCAAGCTCGGGCAAGGTAGCCTAGCACAAACCTAGGTGAATTTCATTGAAATCTCAGAAAATTTTTCCATTAAGATTCTCAAATTTATTTTGATCTATTTGCTTGTTATATTTCAGCATCAGATCAGCCAAGAGTTTCGCCGAGATTTAGAGAATTTATCTGGAAATTCTCCGAATAGTAGTCCACGTGACAGACCGAGTCCAAGACTTTTTCTTCGGTAAGCTTTTCGTTTGTCGTTTATGTCGTCCTTTTCTTCGCATTAATGAAAACCCCCAAAAATTGTTTTTGTTTTGGGAAACTTGTATGCTTTCACGGAATTGATAGTTGCTTGACGATTAAGCCAATAGAATGGTTGGTGAGGCTTGTAGAGGGCAATTTATGTTTGTTGGGGTAATTTGATAAATGGAGTGATTTAGGGCCTGTTTATATAAGAAAAACGCTTCAGCTGCCAGACCCGGAGCTGAGAGGCGACGAAAATTTTTTGCTTCTGTTTATATTGTATTTTCACTTCACCTATCAGCCCAAGGGCTGAGGTGAAATGTTTGACAGTCTCGCTTCCATGAAATAAGAACGAGGATTCTAGCATTCTACTCAATCAGATTCAGCTCACCATACCGGTGGTATTTCGTTTACATTGGAAGAATTCACGTCGCCTGGGTGAAATTTCACCTTGGTTGAGGTGAAATCTCACTATACCGGTGGTGTTGGGTTCGTCATATAAACACGAAATGAAAAAAATACAAAGCATTCTATAGGAAGATGAAATCTCGCCAATCAGCCCCGGGTCTGGCAGGTAAGGTGCTTTCCCTGTTCCCTCATATAAACAGGTCTTTAGGTTGCTTAAATGAATTGGGTCAAAAACTATTTCTATGCACTTGTTTGGTCATTAGTTTACTCTAGAAATATAAACGATGCTATCGGTCTATAATCTGAAAGGAAAAGTATTTACGATCAATGCATTTTCGATCGAATTTCTGAAACTACAGCCTTTTTTATAAAGAACGGTACTTTATAAGGAACTTACACCTAGAAGGCCGAAAAATTCAAACAACTAATACTACTAAAGATAAAATCGCAAACGAACTTTTCAACTTTGAATATTTTTATCACTGCAAACAATAAAGAATTAGGAAGCCGGTTCCATCCGTTTGCAGACAAAACTTACGTAAATTGTATGTTACGCATGTATAATGTTTCGTTGAGAAGTTTTAAGATTTGCTCGCATTCAAGTGTCTCTGTTTAATAGTCATGACACTAAATAACCAAAGTTAAACAAAGGAACTAGTTATGAACTTTTTGTACTACAATTTAATCAAAAGAGATGCAAAAATAAAGAACTTTCGGAACTAGTCCTTGAGCTAATTTCTTCATAGATTGAAAAATTTATACACTTTTTTTTAATAAGCAACCGCTCAATAAGCAACTAGGGCTGAACTAACCTTAACATTAAGCAACTTGAGGGCTAAATTGAATTACTGTAAGCAACTAAGAAGTCAAACAACCGAGCTTATTCTCTTTCTTGTGTTAGGAAATTGCTCTTCGTTCTTATGTTTTGCATGTTGAAGTTCGTTAGCTAACGTTTTTCCACTTACTGTCTCCCAAAATTCGTGTTGTGGGCCTAACTTTGACCTAATTTTGGGCCTAATTTTGACCCGCGAAGTCAGAGGTGGTTAGTAGGTACAAAAATGTTAAGCAACGTTTAAGCAACTGTGAGGGCTGAAATGTCTAAAATTTTAAGCAAATTTGAGGGCTGAACGAAAGTCAAGTTGCTTATTAAAAAAAGTGTACTGAATTACACTGCTAGTGCTAAACAAAATAATCCAATTCCACTTTATTCGTACAGCAATAGATATAGCCAATCCCCCAAAACAGCTTCAATTGTACTTGAACGAATTTCCAAGTTTTAATTCATACTATCATTATAGAGGTCCAACCGGTATGAAGGCCGATCAAGGTAATCAATCATTACGGAAAGCAGAAATAACTTTAAAACCAGAAGACAGTTCAAAGCAATATAAAGTCCATTTCCCAAAAGATACGCAAAATGCATCTATAAAACATTATAAAGTTTCTGGACCAGTCGAGCCGAATTCACAACGCTATCAGTAAGTATATTGAATAGTGGATTATCTCTGAGCTTTCAACGCCTGGGTTTTGTATGTCGTCATTCAAAATATGGCGTATGTCAGATTCTTTCCATCGAAAGCCATTTTTTATTGAGCTATCGGGATAGTCACAAATATATGTATATGTGAAGGTCGTGGAGGGGACTGTAAGATGATGATGATTATCAAAACCATGCTTAAAAGATTTACTAATGTCCTCATCTATTTATGTCTGCTGCTTGCGAAAAATTTTCTCAGGGCGGAGGATAACGTAACAAGTATATGGTAGCGGGGACGTGCCATTTTTAGGGGTACATTTTTATTGAAAATACGAAATTACTGTCATATAATGTCACCAAAAGGGTAGGTAAATGGAATTATGGATGTAAATTTTGAGATATAAAACTTAGAATCATCATATGCATGAATTTCAAAAAATGTGATAACTCTAGTATCTTTACAAACTAGAATGTCTTTTTATCTTGTACAAAATTGTTGACTCAGCCAGTGACGAGGAATCATGGGTTCTTTTTGCTTAATCAAATTATGGTCCATATTTTCGTCTTCAAATTTTACGTCCTTATCACTTAACCCCAAAAGATGCCCCCCCCCTGAGGAAATGTTAATCTCACAGTAACATTCAACTACTTTGGAAAATTAAATTTTACTCTTTTTGACACATTCGATTTGTCTTAGTTTGCAAGTGAATCCCAAAATGAAGCCAATCGTATTTGCTCACACGATCCGGCTCTACCGAGTATACATGCATATAAAATTCACACTATTAACAGCTACTCAAATATATTATTTTCTAGATACACTGACGATGGCTTTGGGAATAAAACATACGTTAAAAGACTTTCCAGGTTAGTACGCATCTGAAATTAAAACACCTTGTTGTAATTGTTTAAAATTGGTATAGGCTTAGACCCCGTTTACATGGTACCGGACAAGTTTTTAGCCGCTCAAATTTTTGTACGGATAGGTGTACCGGACAAATATTTGTACTCATAGGCCTCGCGTTTACACGGTGGTTTTTGCTAACAGGCTTTCTTTGCTCGTCATGCGCAATAGAATAGCAATTTTCATAAATTTCGGCGCCAAATCGAATCGAAATTTTCAGTGATGTTTGAGTTGTCATCGTTCCTATTCATTGCAAAAGTTCAGCTATTTCTTTTTAATAACAAAAGTAAAGAAAAAATGAGCATAGCAAAGGGAGCAAAGAAAGCAGAGAAGAACTTTGTTTGGTCAGATGATGAAGCAGCCTTGCTTGTGCAAGTCATTCTGGACTACAAAACAATGAAAACAGCGAATGGCCTATGTAGATTGAGAAACCATTTAAAACAAATATATTGAAATAACTGAAAGGTTTCAGCAGCGGTATCCAAAGCCAGACAGTGGAGCAAGCAAAGAAGCTTATCCAAATGCAGAAGACCAAAGCTAATGGTCGTGAAGAAAAAAAAATTATTTCTCGAACACTTCACACACACACCACAGACACCAACACATTTCTAGCATTTTCAATTCAAACTGCCTCGCTTGAAAGGTATTTCCCGCCTCTTTATCGATGCGAACAAATATTTGTCCGGACAAAAGCGTTTACACGATACCGCACAAATATTTGTCCGCTCAAGTTCACAACTCGACCTCTTTCTAACAGGACAATCTCAACCGTCAAATCGATTTTGGCCCTGGTACCGGCCACAAAATCTGCCAAAATACTGGGAATTTTGGCCTAGGCATAAAAACAAGATGTAGATTCCGAAAGCAGATATTCTTAGAAAGGACATGCAAAGAATTTCATTGATAATTGTAAGGCAAGATACATTATCTCATGTAGCATAATTTTTTGGTTTCTATAGATGTTTTTTACATAGTTTTCGGCCTATTTTGGTGTGAAATTTTGAAGAAACTGTGACGTCATTTAAAATTTCTATTGTTTGAACAGCCAATCAAATTGCGAATAGACAAGGCCGATACAAGGGTCGAATAGGACAGCGGAGTTTCACGTAGAGGCCTATTCACCCTGGAGATGAGGTTGATATGAATCATGAGCCTTTGCTTCCTTAAGCCAATCAATAAGACTGTCATAATGCAAGTTAGCTTTCAAAAACAACTTTGAACAAATTAGAACTTAAGTTGCAAATGCAAAGTTTTAAAAAGCTCTTCACTTTAGTTTTTCTGTGCAGAAATGAGTTTATTTCAATTTTTCACGTTTTCTCTGAGTAACTGGGATTTTCCATGAACGAATAAAAAAGATTTGAAAAATGCAGCACTGTTGTGTTCATATTAATACAAGAATTTCATATTATGAAAGCAAAGCACTATACTCGATTCTTCAAACAACTCTCAAATACTAAAGGCTAGCTTTCTTTTGCGTTACAATTTTTTATGAAAGACCAGATAAGTCGATGAGAATTGTTTAGCTTTGTGTACAACTGCTCAAAAGTTTCCAACTGCGATTGTATGGGGCAAAATACCGGAATTTTGGGTAAATTCGTGTGAGTCGAACTTTTTGTAATGTAACTCGAACATTTTGAATATTCCCGCCAGAGTTCGAATTAGACAAAGTTGACTGTAAGGCTGGATTCACACTTCACAATCTTTTGGAGCGCTTGCGCACGCGCGTGCAACGAAATTTAATACAAATCTCTTAGCACACGCAGACTGCAAACGTTTTCCGAGCTTGTTCGTTCTAGAAAGCTAGTTAGTTAGCAGCCAAAAGAGTTACAAGCGCTAGCTGGTAATTTGAAAATAGCAAGACCCAAGACATTGTAACGGATAATTTAATGCTAAATGTTGGACGAAAGTGGCAGAAATTACAATTTTCTAAAGTAATCAATAAAATTAGCATCTCTTGTCAGGCTTTAATTTTTCCCTGCTCTGGTTTTTATGCATCACCTCCTACGCGTTTTCAGGCTTTCACAATCTAAACAGACAAATTGAAGCGCTTCAGCGCACAAAAAAGCTCACACGCTTTTACAAGCTTTCATTGTGAATCAAGCCTAATGGCAGTCTAATGGTTGTTGTTGTAGTTATATTGATGGTATTAAGTTTTTTATTGCTTGCTTGTCATACTATTTTTTGAGAAAAGCAACTAAATTTGGAACTTTGTTGTTAGATCTCACAGATTTCCTGATAGTGGTTCGAAAGCCAAACAATCGAAGAAAAGGACGCAATCTTCTGAGACAATCTTACAAGGGACAAGATCTCCTTATATGAATACTAAATCATTGACGTCATTAATGATTGTAAGACACCTCGGTGGAGCTGAACGAAGATCAAGGTAGGACCTTACTGATGCCATGCCCTTATAGTAATCAAACAGAAATAGACACACATGACGACGCAAAGATCTTACGAACCTTTCCTGGTAGTTTCGATAACAATATTTAAAAGCTGCTTTTATAATCAAAAGACTGTTTCACTCGACAAAGCTCCATAAACTGCAGCACATGTTTAACTTATGACGTCATTTTTTAACTTACGACGTAATGGTATTGTTTTATATTGTTTACATAACAATAGCCCCCACCGTGAATCAGGTTTTGGGGTCCCAGTTCTCCCAATTAAAAGTATTTTCACTTCTATTTTTTTATTTCTATTACAGAACATTATTTAGCTAGTAGTTCCATAAGGCATGGATTCTTTTTATTAACCCTAATCCTACCGGGGGTGGTGTTTTCCACCCCCTCTGAAGCTTTTCTTGCAACTGTTCTGTTGTATGAGGGATGTAAGCTTAAAAAACCAGGTTGACGTTAAGCCTATATGCATTAGCTGCAAAGTGGTACCAAAATATTCCCATAATAATATCAACTATGGGTCCGTGAAGTTGCATTATATGGAAAGCGGTCATGCCAAAAGGACATATAAATGCCTATTTTTACCAGTAGATCTTACCTGAATTGGCTGATTCTTCGTGAGGTAATAGAAAAAAATTACAAGTAACAAAATGTGAAGAAATTTCTGGTTTTTATTGATTTTAGGAAGGGTCGTTTTTTGACTGCCATCTATAGCATGTTTTGATTATGATGTCAGAATGACTTCATAATAGAAGTGGGAGACGCCCAATTTGCAAACATGTCATGCATTGGTTAATGCCTGTGCCAAGTTTCATTGCACTAGCTCTGGAGGAATGCCATTTCTGGAAGGAGGAGATGGAAAACACCCCCTCCGGGCTATATAAGATAAAAAAGCCCAGGGATTAGGGTTAAGCTCTTTAGAGAAAGTATATAATTGTAGCCTATAATTCCATTTGCAGCGACCGTATGTCTGGAAATAGCAATGCTGTTCCAGTTTGGATTACCGCGCAGGATTCCTCGTTTTCGATTTTCGATGAACGAGAATATGTAAAGCTTACGAGACCTTATGAGCAAGATACAGGTAATGAAGATCTTAATTTCACACTGGTGTACATTCAATTCTATCATGGTTTTATCATTCTGTGTCGTTGCTCGAAGCCTGGTTTTCGTGTAGTTGTGGAGGAGCATACTGTATAGCTATATAACTATATATTTCTATTAATAATGATGATGTTACTGCGGAAACTTCACATTGCTACAAACACAGAGGGTCTATTCAGTTCTTGAAAGGTTAAGGTTTTGAATGTGTATTACCAGAAAAGATTCAAATCTTCATTTGATTGTATTCTCTCCTAGCATCGCAAAATCGAAATTTTAAGCTATGGCCACACTTGGTTTGGCCGACATATCAAATTTCAGCTGCTAGCAACATTACCCTCCTTCAAATACTTTGCTCTCAGGGCAACGTTTTTCAAAACAAACTAACAGATGTTGCACCCCCCATATACCACTACACTTTGCATTAACCATAAGGCATATTTTTCGCTTTCAACATTGGAATGATTTCTTACATCAGTAATTCACGCGTTTTTTTCCTAAGACTTCCCCAAAGTAAATCTGAATTATGTTCACTTACAAACAAAATTTAGGAGAGAAAATAATTTACAGCTTACTGCAAAACAGAGAAAAATTATACTGCTGATTTAATTGGCTGACACGGGTACATGTTTATGGTTTAAGAACACTCCTCCTCCTATTAATTATATATTTTTATTGTTCTTGCCATCAATTCATCAACAGTTTCTGTTTTAGGTTTATCTTCAGAAGGTTCTGGTGATCAAAGGTAACTTAAGTACGCCTCTTTTTATCCCAGCCATTAGCGGCATCCTTTTGAAATTCTTTTAGGAATTGTGCAAATTTTTTACCCCTGATTTGGATACAGCACCCACATTTCTGCCCATGTAGGTATTTACAAAATTCGAGGCTTTGTCGTGTCGATTATCGTTTCAATGATGACCGAGGACCCAAAGTTTTTATTCCTGTTCAATTTCCAGAGTCAAACGATTTACAAATTCCCAAAGTTTTTTATGGTCACTAAATCAAGACCAAAGGGCCTAAGAGTGTGAAATTTGCATCTACACTAATGGTTTTTTGGATTAGCTATGATATAAAGATAACAACGCTGCGTACTGTACTGACAAAGACAAGTGACAACACGTGGCGTTGTGGTGACTGACTGCAACTACCAAAATGCATTGCAGGCATCAGCACGTGTGACGTAATAATTGGGAAGGTCTATGAGTGAAGAAACATCAATGATAGATATTCATAACTTTCCTAAACGAGGTCGTTTTTGCAGTATGTGTACAAATTTTTGTAAAGCTTGAGGATTCATTCTTGCGCATTATATTCTTCATGTTTGCTTTTCTATCATGATATTCCAAAGTTTGACGTTCAATTTTCAATTTTAGCTGCAAGCTTGACTCTTTGTAATTGCAATGTACAAGACACTCAAATTTTTTAACTTTTTTGAAGATAGGGTAAACTCTAATCCTGAAACTTCAAATTCTGTTTGTTTTTATTAGTGAAGAAACGGTCAGGTTTCGACGGTGCCTATTTGTGATATTCCATTAACATTGTGCATTTTTATCTGAATCTAGATCTGAATACCATGTACAAAAGCTAGATGTTGACTTTCCAAGCATTCTACATGTTAATAAGGACAAAGACTTTTATATGAAAGAAAAAGATGTTTACATGAAGAGCTATGGAAAGCAATCGAAGAGTCCATATTCAAACAAGAATTATCTTCTTGATGCTTCGGATGGAATACCACAGAACTCTCTAAACACACAGTTAGTTGAACAGTATAATGGTATGTATAGAGTCAAGCTTTTCTGTCTTTTTACAATGTTGATTTAAAAACCATGCTTGCCTCACCACACCACCAGGTATTTCTGAAAACTATTGCACAGATTTTGCATGATTTAATGAGTGTGCATTCGTGTCCAGAGGTTTTTCATTTTGCCTTTGAGAAAACATTTTATCATCATAACTGATAGACAAAAAACTAATTCCACTGTCCGTCACTGCTAGTGCTAGTTAAATGCTAATAAAAAATCTTGGCGTAATTTGAGCTCATTGTACGAAATAGTAACATACAATTAACCGTTACTGTTTGACGTTCTTCTGTGTTTTCCTTAACAATAGGTTTCCCTGAACCAACCAGAACGCAGCTTAGACAACACTGCGGATGTGTTCCAAAAGTCTATTTCGAGTCTTTATAACACACCAAATCTTTATTTTTCTATTGTCGATACGTTGAAAGCAGAGTGGTGCTATCTGTATCTTGCGATGCAGAAAGAATTAGGATGTTATTCAATATTCAGTAAGAAACCTAAAGGGTTTGCAAGCAAATTCGAAAGAAAAAAATAAATTTTTTACGAAGTAAAATTTAATCCCGTCATCATACGAAAGTTTTTATTTTATTTGTTGGTTTAACAAGTTTGAAGAAATATTCATAGGTGAGCAGATTAAGCCATTTCAATTTGAAAGCTGTATTAACCATCAACGAAGATACAAAACAAAAGAAGAAAATATTTTCTAACGAGCCTATACTAGAGGTCAGGTGTTGGTAGAGGCTACCTTCATCCACTGACATATGCGTAATTATTCAGCTATAAAGATTTTTATTACTATTAGAAGGACGTAAATATCCAATAGGCCTAAGGAACGTATACATTGCAGTTTGGTTCAACACGTGTACAGACCAAATATCTGCGTGAATTTTAGTCTCTTATCACACGAGTTCTTAAGTCTTTCGTCTTTGCACTTAAGTCATGTCAATAAGTAGCATACCACAATAGATGGAACTCGAACCTGGATTGCATGACCAGAGTGAGCATGCCTTGCCACTTTGTAGTGTTCCCGAATATGTATATGCAATATGTAAAGTATGTATTTCCTGAAGAAGACTCAACATAGCTGAAAAACAGAATGTCAAACAGAAGGAGAGCCTCGGGCTGTATGACTTGGAGAGTTACTCGGCGATTTCACTGAGCTCTTTAGCTCAGTAGAAACATTGTTAGCTCTCTTGTCATGGAGTCCTGATTCGTATCACATCTACTGTGGTATGCCACTTGTGGAGAAATCTATACTAGTGTTCGCAACTCATGTCAAATATAAGTCTTGTTAACTAAATAGCTTTTTCCCGTAGGAGGATTTCATCCACTTCGTGCTCAAGGCTTTGCTCTACGTGTAGAAAACAAAGTGCTTCAAGGATCTGAAACGCAAGCTGATCTTTATTCAGAGGCTGCCAAGGAAAATATACACAAACAGCAAAATGGTCGCCCAGTATCTGCTGCTGGTAGAGCAAACAGGCCCATTTCTGGTTATTCTAAGGCCTCAAGTAGAGCAGGTTCGGCTCATTCTTCGAGAAGACCTCGCTCTGGGGTAAAGGGAGTGTCAGCTGGTCGAGAAGCTGTTTTCAATGTCAAGGATTTCTCACATTTTTGTTTCGATGATAATGTACGTGAGAGCAATAAATTCTCTTTTGATCGAATTCATTGAAAGTGCTTCTGTTATATGTTATAAATTATATATATGTTATTAAAGTGCTTCTGTTATTATGTTATATGATATACGATGCATTCTTTCTTATAACTAGCATACGCTTTTTTGTAGCCTTCGTTGCAAGAAGATTTCCAATACCAACGAAAAGTGAATGCTGCAGTTGACATACAAAGGTATAACTGCACGTAATTGCATGTTGTAGACCCCCTTTATACTATGCCGTTTCTAAATGAAAACGGTACGAAGTCATGCCGTCATACATTTCGTGTCGGATTGAAAGGGAGGCGCAAAATTTTTGCGAGACAATTTTAACAGGGCGCTTGATATGGTGCTAGAATAAATAATGAAAGTTAACATCTCCCTTTCAACCCGGAACGAAATCATTCCATTTTCACCAGTTTAAACTGAAACGATTCTTTCCGTTTTAAAAATCTTTTTCATTTCATGCCTGTTAGGAGAACGTTTCAGTGTAAACGGAAGGCCAATCCGGTATGACCTATAGCACCGTTTTCGTAACGGGGCCTTAGGTTCTTTATTCATCCCACAGCAATGGACTTATGACTCATCATTCGTGAATTTTCTTAGCACTATCTAACCTGGGCGTTTAAGAACATTCTCAGCCTGGACAGGTGCCCTCTCTTCATCTCAATCTCAGCTATTAAATGAGATTAAACAACCAAAATCTGCATGGATGTTGCTTGGTAAGCAAAGAACAAACGGCGACCAAACATTTTTGTATAACCATTCTCGTGAGATACAACGTCATGTAAAGGAGCTGTCATACAATGGTGTCGTTTCTGTTACCGAGTAAAAATATCGAAATTTGGATTCATTTGGGCAGATTTAGGCAACTTATTGTGAAACGTCTTTTTGTTGCTTATTGTAACGATATACCTATAAGTCAAAATTTTTGGAAAGTTAGGTTTGTGAGTGTCCAGCGTCGGAGGACAAATTTTTTGCCATGGAGACTGACAAAATAATACAGAACAATAAAGGTTTTATATTTTTTGTTGTGAATAGTCGAAAACCATAATGATCCATATCAAGCCGATTCAACAAGTGTCGTCCTTTTCCTGGCCTACCCGGGAGAACCAATTAGACAAAAAGTAGATCCAGTTGAATTTTTTGTTTGTAGGATTTTTCGTGGATACATGGCAAGGAAATATATGCAAAACTTGAAGGTATCCGAGATAGAAAGACAGCGAAAGGCAGCGGTTAAATTACAAAGGTTTGTTCCTACTTTTCAACAGTTGTTTAAATATAAAATCGGTATAGATACTTTTCGGTGTAAGATGGAATGGTATAATATGGTATGGTATGGTATGGTATGGTATTGTATGGTATTGCATGGTATGGTATGGTATAGTATGGTATGGTATTGTATGGTATGGTATGGTATTGTATGGAATAGTACGGTATGGTATAGTATGGTTTGGTATGGTATGGTATGATATGGTACGGTATTGCTCTACTCGATATGGTATACTAGTCTGCTGCATGGTATACACAATTAAGGTATGATATGGTACAGTATGGTATAATTTGATATGGTACGGTATTGTATGGTATGGTTTGGTATGGTATGGTATGGTATGGCTTACCATTGTTACAACAGGCGCGTTGGGTATGCTAACAGTATTGTATGGTATGGTATGGTATGGTATGGTATGGTATGGTATTGTATGGTATGGTATGGTATGCTATGCTATGGTTTAATATGGTATGTTACCATGGGGTATCGTTTGGTATTGTAAGGTATGGTAAATTGTATTCATTGCATTGGTGTAGTTTTGTGTGGTGTGGTTTTGGTCACAGGTTAAAGAATCCATTTTAATCGTTACCAAAAATTTTTAAGCAGGACAAAATTTCAAAATTGCCGAAACTTTTTTGGACATATTTACAGCTTTTTTTCGTCTGACACTCCTCAGAGTATAAACGTCAAAAGCAGACCGAAACACCAGAAAAAGGCGGAATTTATAACCCAGTTGCGGGTCGCAATGCACCAATCAGAATGTGAAGCTAAATTGGCATTGTGTTTTAAACACCAGTCAGCTTGCCGGATACAGCGGGAAGATCGATAGAATTAATCGAAGAGTCCACATGAGAAAGCGAACTCTTCCTGTCTACACAGAGCAGGCCTTTGGTTTTGATGTGGACAGATTCAAGAATCGATTTTCTATTTGGAAAATTTTCCAAATCGTCAGATTAAGTGTGATCATACAAAGATGTTTTTTTTTTTCGATTTTCAGTGCAATGAGAGGATTTTTAACCAGAAAGCGACTGATAAAGCAGAATTTGAGAAAAAGAACTCCAGCAGTAGACACGGTTGAATGGGCTAAGAAATATAGGGATGAGCTAAAGAAACGTGATAACGCGCGTCTTGTAAAGGCCAGCACACGAAATAAAAAGTAAGCAACATAGCTTTGATATTTCTGATTTAATTTAAAAGGATTCTGGCAAAATCCTTAGGTCGTGATGTCATAACGAGGAGTTGCTCGTTTTTTTGCTGCAGATTTTAAATGATACCCACATTTTGTGAACGCTCAGCGAAAAGAATTATGTTATAGCAAAACTTTTAGGATTTCATAGCATTTAGCATTACAACAGTTTTCATGGAGATCAAGTCACCGTCGTATTTGATTAAAAAATCATATTGGTACCTTCTGGGTAACGCATGTTGTGCCATGGACAATTTTGTCCTTATTTCCTTGCTATATGAAAGCAATACTATTGGAATTTATCCCGTGATTGTATTTAGGCCAAATTTATCTTACTACTTTCACTGAAGGAATGTTTTATCATATCACTATCCTGAAATTTTGATAAGTTCGCTCCATCGATTAAGGTCACTCCCTATATAAGCCTTTTTCTAAAACTGAAACTCTGCATTTTCCGTCTCAAATGAATGGCGATTCATGACAAATATATATTAATAGTTATGGCGCTGAAGAAGGCTCAACACAGCCGAAACACTAAAATCAAATGGGAGGAAATCCTTGGGCTGTATGACTTGGAGAGTTACTCGACGATTTCATTGAGCTCTATAGCTCAGTGGAAAGGTCGTTGGCTCTCTGGTCATGCAGTCCTGGGTTCAAATCCCATCAATTGTCAATAACATATACGTATTCTAAATAATGTCATAAGTATCTTGTAAACTACTAAGCCCTTCGCAGTTAATATTGAATATGTTAGGTTATGAAATGGCATGATATGTCTATGGTATGGTTTTCTTATGCCTTATCATACTGTATCATGTCTTAAAGCTAACTTAATAAATGTGCTTATCGCGAAATTACGGTTACCAGAATATTTACCAGGAGTGGAAAATATTTTTTTTCTTGCTGGGACCGCAGTTAAGATAACTAATATTGTCTGCACCACCAATCTGCAGTTAAGATGAATAGTGAGCTAAATACGTATTTTTGTTATTTTGTTTGTTTGTTATGAAACAGTAACAGTGAAGTTGGCCTGATAAGAATCATAAGATACACACTTAAATGCAAAAAGTTCTCTCGTTTGACTTTCTTGAATACAAGAGCTTTAGTGCATTCTACAAATAATCTGCTCCTACTGAAGCTTGCCGGTTTGATTTACAAAGCAACAAAATTGTGAATTTCATCTGCACTTTCAAAGGAGTATTGAATACCTTTAAGTATCAATTTTGCGACAACATTTTTACTTGATCATTGCAGCTAGCAAGTCGAATACCAGTTGCATAATATCTGCTCAGTATGAATCGTTGCTGACCGGTTTACTGTTCTTGTTTTTCTCAAACTTTCTTTTTTTAATGTGTTCATTCATTCCTTTCAGGACATTTGTATACAAATTCTAATTTTTTTCTTTCTGTGACTCAAAATATCTTCTGGGACCACTGGTCCCGTGTTCCGATACATTTTCCACCTCTGATGTTTACTGGTATCATTCTGGAGTCTGTTAGTCGTTCAAATCTATTGCCTTCTATGCATTGCAGGTACAAATCCCAAGCCTAATAAGTGTTGAAATAAAAACGTTTGCCTTGGTTGTTAGGTGTGTAAGTTGTTAATGTTCCTATTGCATGATATTGATTTTTCCCTCATAATAAAGGTGAATTTCTTTCTTTAGAATCGTAAAAGCTCAGGCAGAACATGAGGAAAAATTGAAGAGAATTAACGCAACAACAACCATTTACGAGTTAGTTATGCTTTTCTTGGTGTTTTTGTTTATCGGATTTGCCTTTGCTCTGTTGTAAATGTTTCCCATTTAATACTTACAACGTTAAAAGCGGCTCCAATGTTATGTATTCTCTTTTAGCATCTTTCATGACAAAGGACCAACAAAAGCTCAGATGAAGGCTGCAGCTATAACTATTCAAAGGTTTGCATTTTATAAATCTAATTTGTGTTGGTATACGTACACGACAATAAAAGTACATTGATCAGAGCTTGGTCGTTTACAGCGTTTCTTTTGACAATACCTTCTTGAAGCTATTGTTTTTACCTTTTGAACCTTGTTGGGTGTACTGCGCATCGACTGAGCTCTGGTTCATATTTAGATTATTTTACGAGTCATTTCGTGCAATTTTATTTGCAACAGTTAAATCGTAAAGAATCAAGAATGCTTTGCTCTTATCGGCTTAAATGTCTCTGATGATTTAGGCTATAAACAAATTCAATATTGGCGGTAATAAACCTCGTCCCCAGGTTGAATAGGCCTCTACGTGAAACTCCGCTGTCTATATTCGACCCTGGTATCTGATTGGCTGTTCAAAAAATAGAAATTTTACGTGAGGTCACAGTTTCTTCAAAATTCCACACCAAAATAGGCCGAAAACTATGTAAAAAACAGCTATAAAAACCCAAAAATGATGCTACATGAGATATTGAACCTTGCCTTACAGTTATCAATGAAATTCTTTGCTTTTCTTTTCTAAGAACATCTGCTTTCGGAATCTACATCTTTTTTTATGCCTAGGCCAAAATTGCCAGCATTTTGGCAGATTTTGTTGCCAGTCTTAGGGCCAAAATCGATTTGACGGTTGAGATTCGAGGAAATTCGATTTGGGGCCTGGTATAAGGTTAGGCGGTAATTTGCCTCCACCTCCTCCCCCCCCCTTGGCTACGCTTCTCCTACTGACAAAAAAAGAAGAATCTAGCAAAAATTAGTTATAACACCTACTGTAGTAGAACAAAGCCCTTACCGAATCTAATGAGTTTATTCTTTGTTCATCTAATCGATTTCTGTTTTGTTTCGTTGGTCACTTGCTGTATCTCCAGCATAAGTCCTTCAATCTTTTCTATTTTAGGTACGTTCGTGGATGGCTGGTTCGAAAACACTTCAAAAAGGCAAAAGAAAAGGTAATAAAGCTTATGTAAATTGTTAGATAAGCGCAAGCAATACTTGGTAAATTTACGATATTTTCTTGGGGAGGGCTTTAATTCAAGAACGGTGTTATTCAAATGGAAAAAATCGGGATATAATCAAGCCACATTTGAAAAATAACAACAATACTTGAATCACCCTAGCGTTTTATCTTTTATCAAATAAAGTTGCTGTTGTGAAACTGGTACAAATCTGTCAGGTCCCGTAATATGTCAGCTGCAAAGAACTTTTAACCCTTCTCTTGTGTCTTCTAATTTTGTCTTAAGTATTGTTGTGGTTGTCATTGTTAGTTGTTGTCGTTGTCGTTGTTGTTTTTATTTTTCATAACTCCCTACAGGTCGAGCCATTTTCTGTGTTCCCTTGCATGTTCATGTTATCGAGCGTTTACTGTAATTTACTTTGCCTTGTGCCTTAATTATAAAACAAACTGTGACAGTAATTTATTCCCTGAATTCCTAAATTTTGTTCCCCTAGGCCATGAAACGGTCTTTGGATTTCTCTGGGTTTTTGAACTCGTATAGATTGCATTTAGAGAAAATCATGGAACAACATGGTGTAAAAGATCAAAGAGCGACAATCTCATTTGATGAAGTTCTGCAATATATTGAGAGAAGAAATAGTAAGTCCTTCAATGCTGATTTAACGTCTGTTGTGTGCATTAAAGAGCCTTGGTCATTTGTTAAGATGTGGAGGCCTTAAAGAAATATATTTCTCTATCGAGGCTGGGACCATGCCAGATTTCTTTTTTGTTATCATGTGGGTCGTTATAATTTCATTAAAATTATTGCATCGTTTGAAAGCACGGAGATATTCCTTACTATGCTTACTATACAATAAAAATCTGGTCATAGTGAGCTTAAAGTTTCCGTTCAAAGCTGTTTTTCTCGAGACCTTCGGACAAATTTTTCTTGCAATAACATTTGTCACATTGTTACCTTTCCGGTTGTGACTGGAGCATTTTGTTTAAACAACGCTGAAATGTAGGAAAGCAGCTTATTTATCCCATTGTTTTAAACTCTGTAGTAATAGTTGAGTATGGCCCCAGTCAGTTCAAAGACGTTGCAATCAAGCTTTTGGGCATCAAAATTGCTGTAACGGAGGAATCGTTCTAAAGCATGCCAAATTCTGGTTTTTCGGTACTGTGAAGAGTTTCAGTCAAAAAGTTTTTTTTGAAAAAATGAAGAAAAGCTTGAAATGGTTTCGCGTCGATTTGATTGTATCTCTGCTTTGCATCTTCCTTCTTGTCAAAATCAAACATGAGTTCCTGTTCTACTGAAATCATTTCTTCGACCTATCAGCAATGATTAAATCACACATAAATCGATGTATGTGCATTGCCGTATTTGATTACTCTATTTCTTTCTTGCTAGAATATGACATTGAATATGACAGAATCGCACGTGGACAAAACGGAGTTTTCACTTATGAAGATATAAAGAAATTCTTCGAAGCCTGTGGTCATCATCCTTCGCGAGCTGAAGTTGAAGAAGCGATCAAACTTGCAGTCCAAGGTTGGACATTTTTAATTCCTAATGGATAATCTTGAAATTGCTTATTCTTCGCATATTTGTTCTCATCAGGAAAGGTGATTTCCTTCCCCTCTCAATTTTCTTTTTCCTAGTCTTTTTTTTTTTTTAATTTGCTTTAGGTTCTGGATCCCAGGAAAGATTTTCCTCTGACCTGCTGACTTTCCTCTCTATATTTGCTCGATATTTCCATTGTAATTGCTTTGATATGTCGCCTGGTCTCCTCGGCAACAATAGCTAGATACTCCTTTCCAAACTCATAAATTCCAAGTTTTAACCCCCATTCTTAGAACCTTGTCTAATAGCCCTTAATTCTTCAGCAGACATGCAGGTTTTTGAATATGGTCCCTAAGTTTTGCCTCCAGGAAACAAAAAATTTGTCTAAATTTGAAAAAGGATTTCTCTTATTCACTAATCTACCTCCTTTCAATTGTTGCAACTGGTACTAAACCCTGGTTGGTATTGTGGCATTCGCCTACACCAGTCCTATGCCTATAGGCCCTTGGGCATTTCCCTAACATCAACTGGGTTAAAGAAAATTTGCAAGAAATTGAGTATCGTGAGCTACCTCTTCACCATAAATTGAAGAGTTTCCAAACAATTCCTAAATCCGAGATATTTGTTCTCCAAGCTTGCTCAAAACGTCTACTACCTTCTGGGTGTCGCTTGTAGCAATGTTCTCTCTGTAGTTTCTAGACAGCTTGCAAAACATCCATTTCAGCATCCAATCACTTACTCATATTTTTATCAAGATGCTATTTCACCTTTTTCTAAAAGCAATTGAACCCCAGCAGAATGAACTCAGAAATGAGCGCCAAAATTCTCGTAATGTCAGTAGCTCGTTAAACCGAAGTGAAAATTCATAAGAAGTTTTATATTGGGACGAGACATTTAGCTACATTTAGTTTGTAAGACTGAGAGATTCATTGTTGAGGGATTGATTATGTAAGGATCCAACCGTATTAAAATACTTTTTAAAACATTTGAACACTCAATCGAAAATTTCAAGAAACGGTCAGTTCT
>JACTAT010000448.1:19736-77922 GCA_014526335.1 Chrysaora quinquecirrha | reverse complement strand
GGCAGTGGGGTGAGTTGGTAGTGGGGTGAGTTGGTAGTGGGAGAGTTGGTAGTGGGGTGAGTTGGTAGTGGGGTGAGTTGGTAGTGGGACGAGTGGTAGTGGGGTGAGTTGGTAGTGGGGTGAGTTGGTAGTGGGGTGAGTTGGTAGTGGGGTGAGTTGGTAGTGGGGTGAGTTGGTAGTGGGGTGAGTTGGTAGTGGGGTGAGTTGGTAGTGGGGTGAGTTGGTAGTGGGGTGAGTTGGTAGTGGGGTGAGTTGGTAGTGGGGTGAGTTGACTAGAAACTGAGCCCCCAGTGAAAAGCAGGAAAAAATTGACATTCTTCTTGAAATAAATGTATCATTTTAGGTAAGATTATGACCAGAACTGGTTGCAAAAAACATTCTTAGAAGGTGGGGCCAATAGGAAGTTTGGGGAATTGGAGGTTGGATGAAATGTCTAGAAAGCAAAACTACAATACTGCTGAGATCTGATAAACTTTGGGCTTGTTGAAGAATTAATATCAGAAGCAATTAGGTAGAGGGGAAGGTTTTTATCTTCATGTGGTGATTGAGACTTCCAATAGCAGGTTATTATGCTTCTTGTGATGGGTTGTTATGCATAATGACCTGCACCTATAGTGTGTATCCACCACATCAAGCATAACAAATTGTGACTAATGAGTATTAACCACATCAAGCATGACAGTCCACCCCTGCGGGGCAAAATAACTTCCCCATGTAAGCCTTATTGTGTCTGCTATGTTGAGCATAATAACCCCTAATGTTATGCCCATCATCCTGTTTAAATTACATGCTCAGCCACTGATTTTTTCTCTCTTTGGACTCCCAATCCAGTTTTTTCTTATAAAGAAGTAAACTAGTTCATAGCCCTATATGAGAAGCATTTTCACGGCATTTTTTAAGAAATTTTCACTACTGGGGAAAATTTGAAAAAGGGCCTAAAAGCGTAATAAGCGAAAGTAAAATACATCATTTTAAAGATTTTCACAGTAACCTCAAATCAAAAAAGCAAAGGCACAGGGGCGCAAATCCACAGAACTTTTCGGGGATGGCAGGAAGTGACCGGATAAAGAAGGCTCCAGAGCGTCGAAGGTGCATGCTCCCCCGGAAAATTTTGAAAAATTGGGTAGCTAGAGTTGCTCTGTTGATCATTTCAGGACTCTTCTATTCCAGATTTTGAAGAAAACAGAAGATACAGAAGATACATTTTCACCAAAATATAACTGAACCTCTTAGAAGTTATCGCCTGACACCCACGATAGTCCAGAGACGTAATAAAATTGTCCAGGAATAACTGACGCCACTTGTCTGTGGTTTAGAATTTGGGGCGTCCACTACTGACGGCTGTATTGACTACAAATACATTGTACCGTCATCGTGAAAACGAAATTTTGTTCTTGTACGAAGCTCAAACAAACAATATCTTTACCAATACTGGCAATGCCTAAAATACATGCTGTAGATAATTAAAGAAATTTTCACTTAAAACTATCAGTTGATTTTCAAGTGGGTAAGTGGGAATTGACAAGGGCCCAGACTACTGGGGAAATTCTATGATTTTGGCCCTAACTACAGGGGATGGCATTGGGCCTACTGGGGAACGTTCCCCAGTAGTTACACTGTTAAAAAATGCCCTGAGCATTTTACTTATTAAAAAGGCATATACAAGATTCGCGCCGAAATAAAAGGATTTCCAAGAATTCATGTGAAAACAATAGAGATCCCAGCAGTGTGTATGAATTTAGGGCCCAGTTACACTATGCCTGCATGCCCCATCACATCTTGAATTTTGTATTGGACTGGTCTTCTAGTTGCACTGTTACCACTCAATCTTGTATATGACGTTCCACAAATTGTTTTGAAAATCATGGCACTCTGGAGGTCATATATACATAAATCAAGACAAGATGTGGGTACAGTGTAATCATGCCAATCTAGAATACGACACTCCAAAACTTGTTTTTCTATTGTTTCACAAGACAAGCAAGAAGCAGACCTGCAAAGAGCTGTTGTGGCATTTGCATTTCAGTGTAACTGAAATGATCCTAATGGAAACAATGGCGCTGCACTCAGTAAAACTGCTGGGTAACATCTTATGACAGCACAAAAATTAGAATGCAACAACATCATTATGGCATAGTGTGACTAACATTAGTCAAGATATGTCTAGGTCTTATTTTAAAGGAAATAAACACTGGTTTACTGGAATATTTTAAAAATAGCCTATCGAATTGCTTGGGATTCAGAATACATTTTGTCAGTCATGATCTTTTACTCCACACAAAAGAGTCAGTGCATTGTTCATTTGCAAAAGACAGACTTTATCTGAGATGAAAATAGATTGGGCATATGCCACATTTATTGGTGTAGATTCCCTTTAAGTACTCTCTGATCTCCTATATTTCTCCCCATCTACCAATTAATTTTCTGCCAAGGGCTTTCTTTTTCTTTGTACTTGACCTGAGCAGCTATATTTTGCAAGTTATGCCACTTGGTAACAATGTCCTTAAGTTTCCATGCATAACATATTCCCTAAGTTAAGTTTCCCTGCATTATATATTTCATGTTTTCTTTTAGTTCTTCATTTCATTGTTGATCATCTGTGGTTTGGAAATTGCTGCTGGTGGTCTTGCATATGCAAACAGAGGCAAGGTAATGACCCCATTCCAAAAAATCCTTTTCGTTGAATCTACATTGGCTGTCAAAAGTAGTAGAAATGTCATAGATTTATATTTAAGAAACTTTAATGTTTAACAACATAATTGTTCAAGGGGTCCTTATTGTGCATGGAAAGATGTAACTTAGGGTAAAAGTTTTTTGTTGGTTTGAAACTCCTCAGAATATCAATGTCAGAAAAAACACTGTGTTTTCAAAACAAATCATGGGAGACATCTGGGTGTAAATTCAGCCTTCCGTCCATTGTTTTGGTCTGTTTCTGACGTTTATACTCTGAGGAGTGTCACTGGAAAAAGCGTTTAAGTATATCCCAAAATGTTTTCATTGTTTCTCGCAAATTTTGGAATTCAATGCTTATTTGATTTTTTCAGATTGAGACCAAAATAAGGGAGGACTTGAACAGTACAATTCACACAAAGTATCAAAAAGATGAAGGAACAAGAAAAGCCATTGACAAGATGCAAGAGTATTTCAAATGCTGTGGAAACCAGAACTATTTCGATTGGCAATACTCTGAGTATTATGTCAAGTATGGAACATATCCTCGTAGCTGTTGCAAAGCCAGTACCAGAGCAGAAAAAGATTGCGTGAGACAACCTGGAAAACTCAATCATGACGTAAGTAAAATTGATTTCCAAGGTTCTTACAATCTAAGACAAAACTGTTGAGACGATCTTTTACTTGGCTGTTTCCACCGTCAAAATCAACCCCCTCACCTCAAAGCAGTGTTGATTTTGCTAAAAACATTCCAGGAACGATTAACTGTTTTTTCTAAAGAAATTAATGCCAACATTGACCAGGGGGAGGGGTTTCGGGGTTTTGAGAAAATAGCCAAGGAATGGGACTGAAAACGGTAAATAATGTCAGGACTTCGGAACACACTATAGAGAAAGAGGTCTACAATACTCTCAGTAATTTGAAACTTAGGAACATCATTATGGACTAAGGACCTTGGACCAAAACGTAGGAACATGACCTTGAGTAGCACCGAGGAAACAGGACCCTGGACCAGGCCTAAGGAAAAAGACTCAAGACCAGAAACAAAAGGCTAAGTAGAGACACAGAGAGACAGGAGTATGGAAAAAGAACATGAAATGACTTTTCTCAAAACTTTAATACACAGTCCTTGAAAGGCGGAGGTCCTTGAGGCAGAGGTCCTTGTGAGGCAGTGGTCAGAGACGGGCATGGGCTAGTAATCTATAAAGAGGAAAAGTGCATTTTCTACCGCAACATCTCAACAAGTGTATAGTTGTATATTAGACTTACTACATGAGTCGTAGTTATCGCTATTGAATTGAATTGCTGGACGCTCCAAGCAAGTCTCGGTGTATATATCGCTAATGTTTTTTCTTGCGCTTAGGGATGTTACGAAAAGGTGAAGAAATTCCTTCTTGATCACCTGCTGATCATCGGCATCATTGGCATTGTTTTTGGCGTTGTTCAGGTATGTCTGTGAATTTACAGTTCGTTGCTTTTGTATCAACCCATTGTGATTCTTTAAACAGACAAGCTTACTTCAAATTATAGGACAAGACGACAATTTGGCCCTGTATCCCGATGGTTTTAGCATTCTAACTTGTGCAAAGATTATGAAAATGGAAACTGACGTTATTAAATAAGAAATCTATGTTTTGGTAACAAGACTCCGTTTGGTTTGGTCCCGGAATAATATGCCCGCAAAACCCCCAAGAAGCATGAATCAAAATGGGCTAAAATGACAAGATTTAGTTAGAATATCTTGGTTCTCTTATTTTGTCGTGGTATTTTTGCAGAATACTCACCATATTCTATTTTGATGTTGGAATTGTCAAATCATTGTTTATTCACTCATGACAAACTAGCTCGCCATTCATGACAACATATACAAAAATGTATAGCACTGAAGAAGGCTCAACAGAGCCCAAACACAAAGAAGTCAAAGGGTATTAGACTGTATGACTTGAGAGCTACTCAATGGAAACGTCGTTCGCTCTCTGGTCGTGCAGTCCAGGTTCGAATCCCATCTATTGTGGTATGATTTACTGGTATGTCATAGTGTCTGCCATTCACGACAAATATGTTTATTTCACGTAAGTCAACATTATTAACGAAAAAAAGACTTTGCAGTCATAGGCGCTTTCATTCACGTTTTTCCACCCCTTAGTTCCCAGGTTTGAGATCTGCCTTAAGGTCTTGGGGCTTCTTCGGATATTCTCTCAACTTGTAACTCGACAAAGCTCAATGTAAAAAGCAAATATGGGTGCTTATGCAAAGAAATACGGCACTTCTTATCCTTCTACTCCTATATTCAACGATAAAGACTCGTTGCGTTGCAACGTAAAATACCTATTTCAATTTTTTGTCTTTCTTGTCAGATCTTGGGCATGATATTTTCCATGTGTTTGTATTGTGGAATCTCCAAGGAGGGAACCTACGCATAAGAACGTCATCAAGGAGACAGAAAACGTGTTTAAAAGCTTCATCTACGCTGCGATATAATCAGAACTGTAACTATGTATTAAATGCACTACTACTCTTCTTATTTACCTTGCTTTCTGCGTACTTATTATAACACCCTTTGTGTTTATCCATTTTATTTTTCATCCAGTTAGGTTAAAGCCCCGGTAAAAAAAGAACTTCCACTTTCAATACCTACTCTTCGGTGCCAAATAAGCGGGGGACGATTATAATTTTCCGAAAATTTTCCTAACCTCCTCATATCAAGACCCCCCGTTAATTAATCTCCAAGATTTTCAAATTCAGCCGGATTTTTTCTTGTCGAGAAGGTTTTCCTTCCTGACCATAGCCTTTTTCTTCATTTCCATGCAAGGTTTCATCTAACTTTCGAGTTAAAAATCCCTCCCTTTCCTAAGACCCTCGATTATCAAAATTTTGGAAAAGTATCACCCTCGGTTTATTACGACCCCCCGTTTATTTGGCACTGAAAAGTATACTATTTTCAAACTGAAACATCAATACCAGATTTGTTGCAGATTAAAATACACCAATCAGATCAATTTGATTGGTTTGATGGACCAATCAGAGCGCAACATTTGTAAGCCAGGTTTAATTTAAAATGGTTGAAAAGTTTCTGTTTTATTTGCCTCCGATCTTAATGGCTCTAACGGTTCTTATTTCCGGAAAGAGACGTAAAAACACAGCTGGAGAACAGTTTTCGCTAGCAACCGGATGGTTTTATTGTCTTGATTTTCAATATCTTGATTTTACATTTTGGAAATTTCCCTGAGAACTTTTGGCTAAAGGTTCTTAGTAGTTGTGGTTCTTGACAGTGGTTTCTTTTTTATCGGCTTTTCGCTCACGCAAGTTTAAGGCCGCTCTCAATTTAAGCGTTTTTTAGCGCGCGGGTTCAGTACAAAACAGTTTTTCTTCGACTTCTGACGTTTGAAAGAGTGCGCAAGTTTGATACGCAAATGGGTCTCGTCTCCTTGCTCTTTCAGTTGCGCATACTCAAATTTGCCCGCGCGCCCAAAAAACGCTGAAATTGAAAATGGCCTTATTTGAAACACGAATGCACTGATTTTTGTGATTTTTGTAAACGTTTAAAAAATTCCCGCAATAAACCTTATACCGATGATGCGCAATTTATGATAATTCGATTAGTATATGAGAATAATTTATTTTACCGTTGTGATTCACTATATTCAATTTTGATTGGATGGTTCTTTTGAATTATATATCATTAATGATTTTTGCTATTAGAAAATCAATTGAATTTAAATTGTACTTTCACTACTGAATCGTTACTCTCTTATTTGCCGTTGTCTCATGTTTTGCGTCTTCGCGCAGGCTACGGTTTGCCAGCTGGTCTGAGATCTCTGAGACAGACTAAATAGTCAGCGCTCTTTCCTAAACCCAAAATAGAGGAACAATGTAAGAAATGAAACCCTGAACCAGAAGAACGACCTGCAGAAGTCCTTGAGAACCATAAACTTGTATGGTCGGTATTGTCCGTTAGGTTAGACCCGGTAGAAACGATCAAACATTGTCCTTCAAACATTTGAATTCGCTAATCAAGTAGTTTGAACGTTCACAAAACATTGCTTACAAAAGTAAATTAAGTGCATAAATGCTGTTTTGTACTGTGCATAAATTAGAAATAATATAAAATAGTTCTTACAATTTTCATAAAAATATTCAAGTTGTACAATATCCCCTTGAATAATAGCTTTAAGTTTCTTATTGCAAATGATCTGTAGCTTTATGTTCACTTTAGTAAACTTGCAGAGTCTTTGTCAAGAAACCAATGAACATTGCCATGTTTTGCATCAACCATGGATGCAGGCACAGTTTTATTCAACGGATTCTCTATAGCTTGCTTTACCATATCAGCCTTGCTTGCCCCAGTCACTGTAAAGCATGCCATTCTAGCATTATTTAAAACAGGTAATGTCATTGTTATCCGTTTTGGTGGAGGCTTTGGTGAATCCTCTACTGATGCTACCCATTTTGAATTTTCATTCAGCAAAGCATGATCTGGGAATAATGAGCAAATATGCCCATCTGGGCCCATGCCAAGTATTAGTGCATCAAATTTTGGAAACCGAGCCTCTCCAAATAAAGATTTTATTTTAGATTCATAATCAGAGGCAGCTTCTTGCAGTGATACTTCAGAATTGATGGCGTATACTTGGTTTTCTGGGATTGGTGCCTTGTTGAAGAAATTAGCCTTGAGTGTGTTGTAGTTGCTATCAGGATCTAAGGAAAAAGAGAAAATTAAGAGTGGAAAATTTAAAGCAAAAATAACTCGACTCTCCAGGGGGATATATGTCACTCGAACCCCCGTTACCTGTCAAAGAGACATATCTTTCATCACAGAAAAACACATGCCATTTTTCCCATTCTATTTTATTGAAAACAGAATCTGATGTCAAGGCCTTGCTAACGATTGTTGCTGAACTTCCTCCAGACAAACCAATTGAGAAAAATCCGTGGTCACTAATGGAAGATTTGGAAATTTCTGCAAGAAATTGACCAAATTTTTGGTGAAGATCTGCAGACGAATCAGCTATGTGAAGCTTCGCCATAATTCAAGGCGACGGGAGAGGCACTTGAAAGTAAATTTGAACTGCTTGTTACAAAATGCACCACAAATTTACTCCTCAATAAATTCTGCAATTTATTTTCATTGTGTTTGGACCGCCCCCCGTCGACGCTGACATTTTGTATTTGCCTCGATTCCAAACAAATCGTTTAGGGGAGGTCTGGGATGAGTTTTTCATTCTCTTCTTCCTTGACTGGCAACTGCTCTGGACGTGTTTTGAGAAATTCTCGTGGTTTGAAATTGAAGTTGACTGAATTATCATTAATAAAGTGTCTTGTACTCAATGTAAGTTTTTTTTATCATAATATTTGATTCTCATACTCTATTTTTGTGTACTAGATTAAAGTAAGAAACGTGTTATCAATTCTTAACCGCGCAACAATTGGGCCTTGCCTGTGAACGGACACACACCACAGTCCACAGTTGCCTTGATTCGATTGAAGATTCGTTAAGTTACAGTATTCTCCGTTCTTTCAATGCTTTGAAGTGATAGGGAATACAGAAAAATGCAAGTCTACTCTGATTCCTGTCTGCAGAATGGGATTTTTTCAGTTAAATCAGCCCCTTTCTAATTGTTCAATGGTATTGTTGGCATATTGTTCTATTGAGAAACTGCGGTGTGCAAGTGCCCAACTCTTCAAGCAATATTTATTCGTTAAAGCAGGTTGGGGGTTCTGGCAACTATGCAGCTGATGTGGACCTGCAGCTTGTGCCCCCCAGAATGATATTCTAGAGTGAATGCCCTGGGTATACTAATTTACCCACCTCGGAAGAATGGACAGAGAGTTGACTGTAGGCTTGTAGAAAGTGGTCCAAACCCAACAAGATTTGAAACCGTGACCTCACAATTGTGAGCCGAAAGCCTTGACCACTTGACCACACCACCTCTGGTTTCTATGGCTCACAATTTAAATTTGTTCAGTGGATTAGGCTACACAGTGTATTGGGTTGGTTTCTTTTACACTGAAAGAACATAGACTTTCAAAATTGTTAGAAACAGTAGAAAGCATCTCTGGACATACCTGAAGCTTTTTTCCTCAAACACTCAACATCAGAAACAGACCAAAACAAATGACTAAGGTGGAATTTATATCCAGATGCAGATCGCAAGGCACCATTATCTATTTACAGACGTTTTTGGCTGTATATGGAGAGAGTGGAAAAATGGTTAGCAAGTCTGGTCTTGCTGAGAATCTGTGATTAGGGTTTTATCCTATCATGGTGAAACTTCTTGCCATGTAAAGTAAGGAAAGTTGCCAGCTTTCTGTGATTCAAAGAGGCAAAGGCAAAGGAATCACAAAGTGTGGTTGCATCAAGAGGAAGGACTGGGGTCACACTGCGTCAATTAGCCTTGTGCCATTCAGTGGAACACTGTGCTAAGCATGCCATTTACTTCAGAATAGAATGTTCAAATTTGTCACAGTATTAAATTTGAAAGCAAATTTAACACTAGTTGAAAGTGAAATGGTGTATTTATTGTCAGACGCTAGGATCTCAGTAGTAGGTTAACCAATTAAGACCTCAATCTTGCTGAGTACCAAACCCTGTTGCCAGTTGGATTAGACCATAATGACACAGTATGTTACTAAGAAGCTGTACCAGCATTTTGAACTTTACTTTTCTTCAGGTTTGAAATAGAATTGCTAAGAACACTCTGAGAAAAATGCATCAAAACTATATTTTCAAATTATTTAACCTCGGCAAATTAGAAGAAAGAAATGCGACACCTAATAAAGCACAGAATACTAGGGTGTTGTAGAGGGGAGAAGTTGAAATGGTGAAATGGTGTTTTAGCGCCACTTGCTAGGATCTCAGTAGTAGGTTAACTTATCGTGATCTCAACCCTGGATGTGATGCTACCGTGGCTAGGCTCGAACCCTGACCACACTGAGCTCCTGACATCATGAGTCAGCTGGATTACACCACCATGCCACAGCACCTTCTAGGACATGGAGAGTAGGACATGGTTCTTTGTTTTGAATTGGAGAAGGACAGGGGCACTCTTGAGCAATGTCTGGACAAAAGGTGGCCTATGACCAAATAAACTAAGTAATATCAGAATGAGAACATGAACGAGGAACATAGGTAGAGAGGGTAAACTGTTCTTAAGACGATGGGAATAACAGCAAGCGTTCAAAATTATCCAAAAACAATGGACCTCATGAATTTTTGGAGTTAACATCCCAGACTGCTCCGTCCTTGTGAAAAGTTTCCAGACATGATTAACAGTATTAATTTGTGCCATCAACATTTATAGGGTTATTTTTTCTGTGCACAAAAATGGTTATTGAGGAGGCCAACACAATGACTCCTAGGCATTTGCCCCCTAGTTTCAGTGTAAGATAGGCCCTCGTTACACCTCAAATGATATGATCACTGTACTGGTAAGATGGAGAGATAGCTGTTTAATTCTATGGTGTGCATAAACTGAAGGTTTATGACAGAGTATAGGGGCATCATCTTATTGGTTTATTGCAAAGATGTCATAGATAAAGAGCAAAGCAACTGTTCAGCTGCAGCTGAAAGGACAAGGGGAAAGAAATATATCGTACAAAGAGTTAAGTTTTGATTTGGAATTCTTTTTGAAATACAAGACAAAAAGTGCAGCAAGACCTGGCATTTGCTTGCAGCATTTTGTAAGCCTGAAAAGACTGATGATTCTTGCATTTGAATGCCTAGGTACAGTGGTATTTGAGAAGTGTAGCATAGGTTTAAGTGTTTTTCAGTCTACTGATAGAAAATCTCGACTCTTAGCAAATTTAGACAAGCAGCAATTGGCCTTTATGGCAAGCAAGGATTGAAGCAAAAATGTCTTTGAAAATCATGTTGGGATGAAACTAAAAGACAGCTATACTAGTGTCATGCAAAATGTCTTGGATTTATACTACTTCTCCTCGTTGTCCCTCAGCTGCAGTTGTTTTGCTTTTAGGGAGCATGAAAGTTTAAGGCAAACGTATTTTATGATTTTAGTGAAAGATAAAAACAGCAAGTTCAACGAAGGGTTACCTGACAGTCATAATGGTTATTGTGTTGAAAATAAGTGGATTCCCAGAGGATGCAACACCGAGGGATTTAAAAGAGCTCTTCCGGGGGTTAAGAGTTCGAGAAGAAGATCTCCATATTGGTATTGATAAAGGCATACCAATTGGCTTTGCTGTTTTCAGTGATGATGATGCGGCCAGGAGAGCTACCACACGAAGTGGACAGAATATAGGACCAAAAAGAGTCAGAATCATGCTGAGCAGTTCGGCAGAGATGGATTCTATGCTGTCAAGAAGACCTATTGGGCGTAGTTCAAGAGGGAGTCCGCCAAGATTCGGCCGAGGAGGGAGCTTCAGTTCCCCCTCCTTCAGAGGGAGAGGTCGAGGAAGAGGAGGTGCTTTTGTGCCTGATCGTTTCCACGACCGAAGTGATAGAGATTTTGACTCCCGTCCAGGTAGACCAAGTAGAGTGGACCGTGCTCCTGTAGTTCCAGATTTCAAAAGCTCCAGAGGAGGGAAAACAAGAGGAAGTGGTCTTGATGAACTTGGAAAGCGTCCTGGTAGGAGTGAAGGTGAAGATTTCTCAGATAGGAAGTTCATAAAACTCTCTGGACTACCTTATTCTGTTAGTGACTTAGATGTCCAGAATTTCTTCACAGGTATTTTGACCCGTGAAGTTTTTGTGTTCAAGCACCAGGAAGGCCGCTTCGTCGGGCGTCCAAATGGTGATGCCTTGGTTGAGTTCTTTTCTGAAAAAGATGCCAGAGAAGCTCTGGAGCGGGACGGTAGACGTATGGGACCAAGAATTGTTTTTATTTCACGCCCGAGAAGAGATGAAATTAAGGAGGCCATGAGAAGTCATCGCCCTGTTAGCAGTGTCAGTGGAAGGCCAGAGAGATCAGAAAAAAGAACCTCACTTGAAACTATGTCTGATATCCCTTCAATGCCTAAGAACAAAGAAGAGCTTTCCAACTTGTTTCAACTTTTCAAAACTATGGTGGCTGCAATGGGATCGAGTGAAGCAGAGCCAGAACCAAAGCCACGTCACAGAAGGGAATCTGTTGAAGATCCAGTAATAAGAAGAGTGGCACGTAATGCCAATATCAACATAAGAGATATCGGCGAGGCCAAGGTTGTTGGGATACGGAACCTGCCTTTCTCAGTTACACCAGAAGAAGTGATCAGTTTCTTCAGAGGATATGCTGCTATACCGGACTCGGTCCGGATCCATTACTCTGAAGATGGAAGATCATCTGGGGATGCTATAATAACCTTCCGTTCGACTAGAGATGCGGAAAGAGCTGTCGCGGAATTGAATAGAAAAACTGTTGGCAAGAGAAGAGTTGAACTTTTTATTATGTGAATCAAAGACAGAACAAGTTGACTTAAGACATTTCAGTCATTTTGCAGTTTTTTTAAAAGCCGTTTGTTTTCAGAAATTTCTTATTGATTAGCTTCCAGCAAATACTATTGTTAACAGAGGACATTAACAGGTGAAAGTTTAAGACTCTTAATACACCACGAGAAAGAACATAAGCTAGAGACGTTGTGCTAGAATTTTCATCACATTATCTTAAGATTTTGGCATCATCGTATGAGTATTTGAATTTAATATTTGGTATCAGCCCTCTTTGTTCTTCATTTTCCCAATGCAAACACTTCTGCAGATAGTTCATGAGGTCGGCTGGCTGCAATTAGTGTCTTCTTGCGATAAAATATGATAGCTACAAAGATCTGGTCACGTTTCTAGCAAAGAAGCCATTTGAGATTTGAATTTTCGAATGACATGACCAAGATGCACAGAGTTAAAAGTCGAAATTTGCCGAAGTTCAGGCGATTTTATGAATCGAATATATACGTGCAGTATTTCATGCATTTCGTCTAAAGCATTATTCAATGTTTCGTCTCAGTGGTCACAAAGACATGCAATGAAACGGGGGTTTATGTCTGTTAGGATTTTCTGCATAAGATTTAGCTGGGAAGTCATGGAAGTTAAGCTAAATGTAAGTAGTGAAACGTCAACGTCAATCACAAAACTAACAAGACTAATAGCAGAAATAGTTAAGCGCCATGTGGAATGCCAATTAAAATATTTATCAAGTTTATTCAAGCGTTAATATAGTGTTGTAGTTAAAACCTTGGAGAAGAAACAAGATTTTGTTTAATTTCAAAGAAAAAAGATTGTTTGAATTTGTCAGATCATTGAATGATTCGAAATGCTAACTTAGGTATTGTTCAGATGCGTACGAAAGTAGCGGAAATTGCAACAGAAGCATTTTCCATACTGACTATTCTTAATGCTCAGACACAAGTTCGACTATCAAGCGAGTTATATGGAGGGGCATGCCCCCCAACGTCATAGGGCACTTCATAATGATCATGACTAGTGCGAAAGACCCATTTCCGAAAGTGGTTGCTAAAAATTCGAAAATGATGACAATTGCGCAAGTGACTGCGAAAACGTCGAAAATGATTTTTGAAGACGTTGCTAACATCATGTTTCAGTTCAGTCCAGATTTAATGGATTTAACAAAAAAAGAGGAACGAAAAATCATCGGAGAAACGGAAAGGATGAAATTCGGGATATTTACATACAAGGGCGTCTGTGATAAATCTCGTAAGTCGACATATTTTTCGGAATAGGATTTTTCAGTGTGTCTACACGTGCGATTTGGCGAAACAAACAGTTTGGAAATTCGGCTGGTTGGACCAAGTGGCCTAAATATCCAATAATCGCTGAAAGATGTGTTGTTTTGTGCCTTTTTTTAGAGGAAAATAGCAAAATTTCCGATTAAACTGAAGGTGAAAGTGAGAAGATGCTCTAGCGCCAGTCGCTAGGATCTCAGTAGTAGGTCAAGTCAACTAATCGAGACCTCGACCCTGGCTGTGACGCTACCGTGGCTGGGCTCGAACCCTGACAAAACTGAGCTCCTGACACCCCGAGTCAGCTGGATTACACCACGACGCCACATCACCTTCAACTGAAGTAACAGAGCCCTGGCTCGAACCCCCCGTGGGCTCCAACTCCCTAAACCTGCCTTAGTTTCCCCCTCTGCATTTGGCTAAGATTGTAAGCAGAGCTCCCAGTGAATGTCGACTACAGCTACAGCAAATCAGGATACTAGATTCAGCAAAAGTACAAGTAAAAAAGAGCACAAGAGATAAAAAATATCCAGCGGAGATGAAAGCATACTGGATTTGAAATTGGAATTCGAAAAATTGAAGTACACAGAATATGCTACTTTTCGAAGATTAAAGGAAAAATCCAAGATAAATAACGAATCAAACAGAGGTGAGGCAATTGAGTTATTCAAGTGCTATTGAATGGTAATCGATCTTTATATCATCATGCTGCAGGGAAAGCCAAGTGGGGAAGGGATGTCTAAGTGATCCAGGGAGAGGAGAGATGCACTCAAATTGAAAAATAAGACCGGGATCCCATTGTTAGGTTAGATGTGTCCTTGTCTGTGTCTTGATTGCCCACCCTTCTTAGATAGCAAGTATCAAAAAACGTCATACAGCAGATCTTGAAATGCAAAAGGGATATAGCAGAGGAACAGAGATATGCTTGTATGAAAGAGGCAGCTTTTGTAGCGAGTTAGCGAGTTCTCGCAGAAATTACATGCTCAGAACTTGTATGGATATGGCGAGTCTGTTGCTCAGGAGATTTGGATGCACCATAGAATCAGAATATCGGAATGGTCGCAGCAAAGAATCAACATTTGGAAAAGGTGATTAAAAATTAGTCTTGCAAGAATCCCGAATGCCTTGCTGACTAACAACGGTGTTACAAGACCATGAAGGTAACTTATTATGTAAGAAGTAGCTCAGCTCAGACCAACCTCGTGAATATGTCTATTTGTCAAGAATGGTGTTGTTTGGCTATAAGAGCCCCTGGCCGTGGGAAGTCCCATCTCCTTAGCGCGCCATATGCTTCTCGAGGTGGTCGCTCTCGTAGTATCCAGTGTTTACGTTTTGTCTCAAAACTCGTGATACCTATAATCGTACCATTTCAGTTTACATCTTTACAATGCTTATATTTACGTCTTTAACGTCCAAATCATCTTTAATCCTTTTAGATTCCAAGCAGCAATAAACGGTTATAGAAAGATGGTCTGAAAATGCTTGCAAAGAAGGAAATATCATCATATAGCTAAATTGTTTCATAATGGACCTGATTTTCCACGAGAAAGTACGTTTTTTTTGTTTTCATGCATTCATCAACCCAACATTTAACGCTATTCTGCCATAGGAGCACTTGCCGGATTCAGGACCCACAGTGTGCATTAAATTACAGTGAGATTTTTTTTCAAATAATTGGCAAAACAAGATCTTTGTCTCATTTCGTGGTTTTGAATCTGTCCTTATCAAAACGGCTCTGTGTAGACAGAAAACGTTTTTTTTTACTTGGAATCTTCAATTAATTCTATTGGTCTTTTCGCTGTGTCCCGTTAGCTGATGGGTGTTAATAACATTATAGCAATTCAGCATCACGTTCCCAATTGGTTCATTTTCATCGACATCTGGGTATGGTATATATTCCGCCTATAGCAATTTTGACGGTCTGTTTCGTCTATACTCTGAAGAGTGTCAGATAAAAGTAGCTTTTAAGTATGCCCATAGATGTTTCTGCTGTTTCTCGCAATCCTATATGTCCATATAATCCAACCATCTAAGTGCTTGTTCAGACGAAGTGGGATTGTTAATATTAGGTGAGACCCAGTCTACACATTGATTTGTACGTTTTATCGAAATCGTTCAACTTGCAAAAATAGGACTTAGTTCTTTCAGTTTAGCATTTATTGATGTTGTGTTTATAAGCAATATTGTTTTTTACAGCAAGAAGGTGGTCTTTGCGCCCAGCACTGCCTCAATTCACTTCTACAAGGTGAGAAACGGTTCTTTTCTCCAGACATTGTGCTCGTTTTTTGGTACGCATACCACTTTGTATCCGTCCCGTGTCGACAAACTTTTGTAGTGGTTTGCATTTGCTTGCTGTTTTGATTAGATTTGCAAGATATTGGAACATTGTATATCCTATAACAGAAGTGTGTGCTTTTAGGACCATACTATACAGCTGTAGACCTTGCTAACTTTGCACAACAGCTAGACGATGCTGAAAAGGACAGAATGCTAGAAGGAGGTATAAATTCAGAAGAATTCTTGAAATTCATGCAGGTGAGTAGCAATAGTCAGCTTTAGTCCCCAGGGGCTTATTTCATTTTTTTTGGAAGTTTCTGGAGGGGGCGTATTAGGCAGCGGGGTTTAGAGGGGGAGGGACATGTATCTACTATTTGTTACAGTTGTTATAAGATACAATTTGGGATATCCAACATTTCACAACTAAATTTCACTTACACAGTTTTTTTTATAAGGAGGGAGTGTTCTTCTTTTTGGACCTAATCCGAGGCTGCTTTTCTCATTTTTTGGAAGTCTAATTACTAATACTAATCGATTACTCGTCAAACGATGCTCATTGATGCCAGAAAAAGTAAGATTCTATTAATTAGGATGAAAATTGAGCCTTGCATCATTTTTACATACTCAGAAAGCAGCTGCACGGTGCTATGTCATTGTTTTGACTCAAAGTAAAAAGTTCAATAATACAAAATACTGCAAGCACGCTTAAAGTCAGCCTGCCCTTGCTCTTAAAATGTTCTTATTTTATGACCATTTTTGAGCCCGAGTGTTCTTATAAACTTTGTTCTTGTAAAAAAATCTGTGTAATTTCGTACATTGACTACTGAACTGTCGAGTTTCCAAAGTAAGAGGGGCTTAATAAAGAGAGAAGTTTTATTTCAAATTTTTACTTCAAAAAGGGGGCTTAATACAGAGGGGGGCTCTATTTAAATCCAAAGGGGGCTCTATTTAAAGAGAGAGGGGCTTAATAGAGCTTTATGGTATGAGAAATTTTGAAAATTTCGGTGGTTATTAAGTAAAGGACCTACGTGTTTAGTTTTTTTTCATATCTATTCTAGCAACCGTCGAATAACATGAACGATACTGGGTTCTTCTCAATTCAGGTAATGATATTTCCATCAAAAGTATAGATGGATGAGAAAGAGTTAAGTCTAAACGCAGGCTATAATTCCAGAGCTATTCATAAAATTTGGTATTTGTCATTTGCATTTGGCATTGTTTTTATGCTTTAAATCCCACTGACTTAACCATGCCATGCCATTTTTTCTCGGTCAGGTTATCTGCAAGGCATTGCAAGTATGGGGAATCGATTTAATACCATTCACTAGTCCTGATGCCAGAATTTCAAGGCAGCAACCAGTGTAGGTATAAACAACTTAATTTAAATTTTGTTTTTTAAATTTTTGGGTATTAACCTGAAGGGCTTTGTAGCTATAACAACGAGAGGAGTTGTACTATCAAATAGAACAGTTAAAAGTGCTCATTATTGTTTGTTTTTTGTTAGAAATGAAAAAGCATTCATTTGCAATCTACATGAACATTGGTTTACAATTCGCAAGTTAGGAACCCAGGTATTTTGTTTATATCATTTTTATTACTTTGCAAATAAGTAACACTTAAGGCCTGGCTAAACTAGGAGACATGTTGCTCGCAACATTGTATTCGACTTGTCTCCCAGGGTGGCAAAACATGCGAGAGACATGTCCCCCGAGTCATTTGCATGTCGCGGAGAAAAGAAATGTTTCTGTTGTCTGTGACGATCTACGACTGTTATTCGAAGCTGTTTCAAGCTGTGGCATTGTGGCCTAAGCCCGCTGGATTGTGGTGTCAGAAGTTCGGTGAGGTCGGGGTTCGACCCCAAGCTACGGCAGCGTCACAGCCAGGGTCTACAGAAACATTTGTGTGTCTCCCGCTGCAAATTTTGTCGTGCGCTACAATTTTTCCATGGTGGCCAAACTAGGAGACATCGAGGGGACATATCACATGCGACAGTGTCTCGCGCGAAATGTCTCCTAGTTTAGCCAGGCCTTAAGTCTAGCTCTTTTCTGAATCTCTTAAATAAGAGTACTCTCTAATTAATTTCTTTCGGTATCTATTTAGTGGTTCAACTTGAATTCAACCTTGAGTGGTCCTGAGCTGGTCTCAGATACATATCTTGGCTTATTCCTTGCACAAGTTGAAAATGATGGTTAGTTTGATTTTGTTTAAATAATAATAAAATATATGCATAAGCATGCTTAGTAAAAATATATATGGTCTAATACTACCCCACGCTTTGCTCTGCAGACCATGACCGTCTTTGCACCCCCAGTACATGTACATCTTAGAATTCGAGCTTTGTATATTCATTTACTTTGAAATAGCTTTTGGTATACACTCTTTTTTTTATTAGAACAATTTGATAAGAACACGAGCCTGGATTTTGCCTAGATTTTTAGAACAAATTAAGAACAAGCTGATGCTGGGCTTTTCAAAAGCCCTAAGAATATAAGCGAAATATGTAAGTAAGACAGTCAGACTGAACGTAAAAAGGAAGCAAACAGAGATATAGACAAGAATGCTGCATTTTCACCCCAGACATTGAAAATTATAGATATCTTAGTCAGCTGATCCCCATATAAAGCAATTCGGAGCTAAGATCAGCATGCTTTGTTTTGTATATGGGTGCCCCATTGTTTCAGCTTTTCCAGAGCATTTTCAATCTTTTGATCCTAGCCTTTGATCTCATTGAGGATCCAACTGCAGGCTGTGAACGTTCTGCACTTGTGCTGCTCTTAGCGGGGTTTCTGATCCTATTTCATGTATTTTATCAAAACAATAAACATGCATGACAACTGTTTCTTTTGCATAAGAAGCTTTCATTGCCCTTATTTTTGGCTTGCTTGATTTTGCTTTCCTCTTTTAGGCTACTCTATATTTGTGGTAAAAGGCACCCTACAACCATGTGAAGCTGATTTATATTTGAAGCACAATCCTGTGTCTAAAGACGCTTTCTTGAAAACAAAGGAACAGAGAAAAAACAATTCTACATCAGTCAAGCCAGTTGAGCAGTCATCTGGTATGTATATGCCTGAAAACTGTATTAGAATATTTTGGAAAAGAACAACGTTGCTTTTCAGCTTTTTAATTATTTCAATCTTTTACAGAACCAGCCAAAATAGCAGACCCAGAAGAAGTTAGGAGAAAACGAATGCAGTACTTTGACCGGTAAGATCAGCTTTCTCATACATGTTTTTATATCCTTTTGAAGCAAGACAGACAGTACATCTTGTCCTAGTCCTGATGAAATAGAATCGAAATTCGACCTGCTAGAGAGCATATTTTGTTAGAAGTGGAGATAGTAGCTACATTAGATAGAGTATTCTGTTCCCCTAGTCATTTCAAAGCAACTTTTCAAAGAGGTCTGGATCGGCACAACATTTTTCTGGAAAGTGGTTGACATGTTGAGTAAGGGAATCCTCTCTACGTGCAACGACCAGAATTGCAGTCATTGCAGGAGAGATTTTGCAGCAAATTTTGCTTGAAATTCATGTTTATTTGGAGTTAAAGTGAAAAAAAGAATAGAAGTCCCAGTTTATCTGCTCTAGGAGGCATAAATCAAGTTGTTTTTCTCTTTGTAAGTTACCTGTATCTTGTTTCCTGGGTTTCTACAGATATTTTGAACATTAACTGTCACAGATTCCTTTTCTCTCATTTTCTTCCATCGATCGTGAATTAGAAGTAAAATATTTACTACGTTTACTACGTAGTTGCCTGTTGCCTTTCCAGATGATTTCATAAATTCATTTTTTAATTTTTAACTTAATTTTTTACTTAATTTATTGTTTTTGTGTTTTTACGTAATGTTTTAGCATATCTTTCTTATTGTTAGGTTGCAGGCGGGGACCTCAAACAGCTGCAAATCAGACAAATTGACTGAAGAACCAAATAAGGACACAGAAATGTCTCAATCATGTGGTATGTAGAATACTTCAAAGTTACACTAAAGTTTACCAAATCTGTAATACGCATGTTAATAGCGCTATTCGCTAGGATCTCAGAAGGGGATGAGCTAATGAGACCTAAACCCTGTCTGTGACGCTACCGCGACTGTGGCTCGAACGCCGACCTCGCTAAGTTCTTGACACCACGAAGCTCGCTGAATTGGCCACGACGTTACAGTACCTCCTAGGGTTTAGAGAATTGAGTGCTGTCCCCCCATAAGTTTTGTACATTTTTGTATTTTTGAATGGAGTTTAGTGCCCATGAGCGCCATTATAATGCCCTGTGAGAATGTCAAAAAAATTAAGCCACTTGAATGTCACACTGTCTTCGCTGTCTTCCAAGTAGAGATCATCTCAACTTTGAGCAAGAAATTGAGATTTCAATCAATTATCAGTCAAATAAGTAATTTGAAAATCTCGCTGAATTTTTTCGTAGAAACTGAAGATGAGATGATGCAACAAGCTTTGGAATTGTCCATGAAGCAGAGTTGACATTTGAAATGTGATTTAGAATGCAAAATTCGCCACACAACTTTCCTAGTAGGAAGAAAAAGACGATGCTAGTTCGTATGAAATACTACTATAGTTAGCAGAAATTACAGTGAGATTTTTTAATTGTTACTTAGAAGTTGTAGCTATTTTTTTAATATTAGTTGATTAATTCACTAGTTCAAGACCATGAACTAGATACTGTAGATAAACAGTGAAGGTGAAACTTCACTTGGTATTTAAATCAATGATGCCCAATAGAAAGTAGAACTTCAGTTTTTGAAGAAATCTATCAATGCGGACATTTTATATTTCTATTTATATATGGCAGAAAACTCTTACCCAAACTTACAGAGTCAAGAAGATAGTAGAGGCAAGCGCACTTTTCACATTTCATTAAAATTTTTTCTATTACGTTGTTCTGAGTATAACGCCTGAATGTGAGGGAACTATGTTTTGCTGATAAGATACACAAGATCAAAAAGGCCTCTCGCCAAGCGATCATTGGTCAACATCTGAAATTTGTTTGCTAGACAAATGTTTGACCTATAGGCCACACCCACGTCCGCACAAAATTGCTTATCAAACATTTTTTCTTCTAAAAGCTGAAAATGTTTCTCTCATGTATCTAAAAACATTGCCAATAAGCATATTCTACGTGGCGAACATTGTTTCGTGACGTGGCCAAGCGAAACAGCAAAAGTTTGCATAAAATCTCCAATGTTTAATCCTTTGGCCGAGGCTAAAATGTTGATAAATTGTTTTGAAATCTCTTTTGACAGTTTGCAGGCGTGAAGCACTTATCTGGAAACGCATTTTAAACATTTTTTTGTGTTGTGAGGGAGGTGTGAAATTCAAACAGTTTCATATGGTGACGTCACAGAGTTTCCTCCTTGAAAACAAAGACACGTGATATGATAGCGTGCTGTTGTTGCTGTGTCAAGGTTCATCAATTTATTTTTGTTCAAGAAGAAAGAAGAGGAAAACTTATTTTTGTAAGAATTCAATTTATTAAACTTCTGCGATTCTTCATTACGAATTTAGTTTATAGCGCTGTGAACTTAATTATTGCTCTTATTCTTACATGTATAGCTGGAAAATTTTGCTTTCAAGAGATTTTTGGGTTGAGGAGATATGTCTGCAGTTTCAACATACATGGGTTAGGCTTTAGTTAAGGCAGGCCGTGTCAGCAAATAAACTCAGCTGATAGCTGTTTGCGGTTGGATTTCTGTATAGGGAAGTTCAGTTACAGCCCTTAAATTTTCTAAAACGTGAAATCTAAACTTATTTCTCTTTTATCATTATCTCTTTCAGATGATGGATCTGGTAGACAGGCTAAAAAAGACAATTTGCGAGGAAGTGGACAAAAGGCGGGAAAGTTTAAATGAAATCAGCGAGAAAATATGGAGCAAACCAGAACTCTGCTTTGAAGAAAAATTTGCCCATGATTTGTTGACAGAATTTTTGGAAAAAGAGGGATTTGAAGTTAATAGGAAAACACCAATTGAGACTGCATTTATTGCAAAATTTGGAAATAGCAATGGTATGAAGATGGGCGTGGTGCTAGAGTATGATGCTCTTCCAGGCATTGGGCATGCATGCGGACACAATCTAATTGCAGAAGCAAGCATTGGTGCAGCTTTAGGTTCGTGAAGGTCTTTAGATTGCATATTTTTACACATTAATGTTGATGCAAACCTTGTTGTGCAGTGGCCATAACCAGACACCCAACACTAGAGGGGCAAAAGGGCATGGTCAAAGAAAATAAGAGTGTGGAGTTATAAAAAAAAGCCAAGTCATACCCAAAGACATTTTTAATTCATGTTAAGTCTATTTAGAGAAACCTTACTTGATGATGATTAGGGGTGAACCCCCTGGACCCCTCTTTGCCCTTGGCTACGCCTCTGTTACTTTGCAAAAGAAAGAAATTTTGTGCAAATTTTGGCTATAAAACAGCAAGCAAACAATCCACCTATTCTTTGGACTACAGTTAATTTTATGTTTGGGGTGCAAAATTTCTGTCCCAGTTTGTCAATCCTGGCTTGAACCAAGTGAAATTTGATGTTATAAACAGGGGGTTATTTGGCATCCTTTTTCCCGTTAACGCATCAAACTTTTGTAAAACGTTTTTATCCTTTTTTCAGCAATAAAAGCTGCATTGGTGAAAGGAAATATAAATGTTGGACAAGTAATTGTGTTTGGAACTCCTGCAGAAGAAGGTGGTGGTGGCAAGGTGATCATGATCAATGAAGGATGTTTTGATGATGTTGATTTCTGTATTATGGCTCATCCTTATGTGGAAGATATCATATACCATCCAGAACTTGCAGTTGAGCACTTACAAATTACATATCATGGTAATAAAACTGTTTATGAGGTTTTCTGTGATAGATTCCCTCAAGTAAGAATAGCCGCTATTCTTACTTATTATAGGGTGTTTGAAAGTAAAGCCATTGCTGGCCAGGTGGGCAACAGTGCTGTCTGATGATAATGATTCATGAAAACATATGTGTTAAAACTAACTACATACAATTTCATACGCCCGAGAAGAAGCAAAGCTTATCGAATCTGGGGTGCTTACAACAGAACAGAATAGTATAAAAAGCTAAAAGAAATTAAAACTTTACAACAATACAATATAACTACAAATAACAATGCTTCTAATATTACTAAAGATTAAATATGAATATATGGGGAAGGAAGAGAGAGAGTACAAAACTACTCAATTACTAATAAAATAACAAGACACAATAAAGTGCGTATCGAAGAGCATTTTATACGTAGGAGCCTAGTTTGAATTCTTTCAGGGCCTTAAGGTATCCCTTCAGGGTGACTATCTTATTTAATACAGGAGGTTGAGAATTCCATAACCTGGGACCTTTAACAGTTATGGCTCGGTTGCCGTTAAAGGTCCCAGGTTATGGAATTCTCAATGGTGTCTGATTATCGGTCTGTAAAAGTCGTCTTTCTCAAGCCGATTGACTATTGTCACTTTGGAAACATTCTCCATCAAAGTTTAAAAACATTCTGTATGATTTTCGAACATCGTATAATAAAGCCTTCACTGCTTGATCAATGCTGGAGAATATTCGAACCTCAGCTTCCTGTACAGACCTCACTGCATAAAGGTTCATACGTCATGCTTCATTCTGAATACTTTCCAGCACTGATGTTACAGAAGTTTGATATCTGTATTTTATTGTGTTTAATGGGTGAACTGGTGAACTTGGCAGGTAGAAACCGCTAATTCCACCATCCCAACCCCCCCCCCTCCCCATCGGCACTTGCATTTTCAAGGAATTTACTTTACCCACTCCTGGTTAAGCTAGCTTAAATTATTTCAACCAAAGGAAAACCAAAAACCCCTTTATCAGAGTTTTGTGAAAGCCATGATTCCTGTATTCCTTTGCATTATGTCTGCAGTTTGTTTATCTCCCCAACTAAGATTTCTTCTTAAGGTTTACTCTATCAAAGGTGAAATTGATATGTGGATAATGGCAATATATCCGTCAAATAAACCTTCAGTGTAAATACCATATGCATTTTCTTATAGGTAAAGAATCCCATGCCTCATTGTCACCATGGTCAGGTATCAATGCTTTGGATGCAGTTGCCCAGTGTTATACCAATATAAGCATGCTGCGGCAGCAAATGCAACCCAGCTGGCTTGTTCATGGTATCGTAACCAAAGGAGGAGAAGTGCCAAATATCATTCCAAACATTGGTCAGCTTCTTTATTATGTCAGAGCATCAACCCTGGCAGAAAAGGATGCTGCTAAAGAAAAAGTTGTTGCTTGTGCAGAGGCAGCTGCGATTGCTACAGGTAAGAGGTATAACTGTACTGTGCACAGTCCTGTCGAGATGGGGTCCAGCAGGGTCAGAGGTGTGGGATCTGGGCTGTGAAGGGGCCCTTCAGAATTGAAATTCTCTCAATTTTACCCCTTGTAAAAGATCCTTAAGGTCCTGTACAATTACAATTACCCTGGGGCCCACTCTGCCCCTCAGTGGCCCTGACTGTACATATAATTCTATCTTTTGGCACAGTTCACATTAAAGACAAAACTATTTGGAAAAACCTCCGAAGGGTGCATTGTCTCATTATACCAGAGTATGTGACACTGATTTGGAACAGTAAATACAGAAAATGGTGCGAGCAATTTTCATTCATTAATGCAGGTCAGATTACAGGCAGCAATACTGCTGATTAGACCTGAAGCTTGTGCCCCAGACTAATACCCTACATCGAATATGCCAGGTACTCATTTACGGAACTTGGAAGACTGGACAGCTGAGTTGACAGCAGGCTTGTTGAAAGTGGCCCAACAAGATTTGATAGATACCCAAGATCTCTTGGTCACCACACAAGCATTTTGACCACTCAACCACACCACTTCTTCAAACATTGTGTTACATCTGTCTTGACCTGAATATGTAATGTTTTGGTAGATCGGGAAAAAATTATGCTATATTAAACATTGTATGATTTTGTTGACATGAAAATGAACTGTTTTGAAAGACAGGCCAAACTTTCACCGTCCAATTTCACTTTCTTTTTCAGGCTGCAAAATTGAAATTGAGACAATGGGATATCCATACTCAAACATGATGATAAACGGCTGTCTTTCTGAACTATTTGAGAAGAATGGAAACCAACTTGGAATTATATTTAAGGAAAACCCGCCAGGAATGGTTGGCTCAACTGATATGGGAAATGTATCACATGTGAAACCATCAATACACCCGATGTTTAAAATACCGACAGAAGGTGCCAATCACACTAAATTATTCACAGAAGCATCAATAAAACCTGAAGCTCAAGAACCTACTCTTAATATGTCAAAATGCATTGCAATGACTGCTATTGATGTTCTATGTAATAAAGATCTGTTGACTAAGATGAATGCAGAGTTTGCAAATGATTTGAAAGATAATAAGTAAAGGTAATCAAGTTATCTTGTCGTTTATCCATTTTCTCAAATGCATTATCAGGTATATGTTAAGTACAAATGTTCAGATAAGCACCCTAGGCCACAGTAAAAAAATTTACTTAAGTACAGTACTTTATGGCATTTATTGATTATTCAATTAATTAATAAGCATTAACCAACTTTATCTAAGGTTTTGACCAATTCGAAAAATATTTTGTATTGCCAGCTTTTCATGTAAGCACATAACTGACCCTCCATATCCTTCAAAGACTCTACATCTTTAGCTTGAAAAGCCATGATTACTGACTGTAACAAAAGAAACAATTCTTCTGGCAGCCATTGAGGTCTTGACGTATCCATATTTTCCCATACATATTTCTCCATGACTTTTGCATTAACGTTGCTTAGCTGTTGTGGTGACGACTGCAGTAATAAGAGCAGAAAAACTCTGTCAATTTCACATGCGCATATCAAGTCTTTTAACACAACCAAAACAAATGGTTCTTTCTTTTCGTAAGCTTCTATTACCGTAGAAATCTCAGTAAGCAGTTTCAATGCTGAGTGGTATTCACCACTGATGCACTTGCATGTCGCAGCTTCTCGTAATGATTGCAGATAATCTATAATACTATACTGCTTTTGTATTTCTGCAGCCCTGATAAAGTGCTCACTAGCTTCTTGGGTTTTGCCAATATCTATCAGCTTCTTAGCAACCTCCAATGAGAGCATTGCTGCAAGCGGATGTTGACCTTCTCGTTTGTGAATCTTAATTGCCTGATTAAAGCAATGGATTGCTTCAGTGAGATGTTCCTCTAAAGCAGGACATTTAACGTCAACATTTTGCTTCTCAGCATCAAAGAATAACCTAGCTGCTTGAACTAAAGCACTCGTTTCCCCAACTGGGTTGTTCAATGCACTCTCGCAATGTGCTTTAGCAATGCAGCAGAATCCTGCATACTGAGGGCAATCTTGATGTTGCAATACTTTTGTTAGTGTTGAATACTGATCACTGGCTTCAGAATAATTTGGTTTCTTCAGTAGACGTTTTTTGAGTTTATTTCCAATGGCTCTGTAGTTCTGCAGAACATCGAATTCCCTATCCATTGCGCTTCAATAAATGCCGAATATTTCTAGTGAAGGATATTCCACAAATGATTTAAATATACCTACTTATTTTCAGTCATAGTAGCTCAAGGAAAACCCTACTGCTTTCCAGGATGGCATCTGCGAAATGAGCTTTTTGTTGTTGTTGTTGTCGGTGTCGATTTTTTCCGTCGGTTTCTAATATCTGAAAGAGGTTTTGCTTCCAGTACGAGGATCCAATTCAGTTAAAGTTTCCAACTTTTCAAATTTATTCTGGAACTGCAAGAAAAGAAAGGAAAGACGCCTTTTATAAAGTAGCGGAAAATAAAGAGAAAATACACAATGTTGCTTATTCTGTTGGGGATATTAGTTGTTATATGCATGTTATGCGTCCTTGATTGGATTGTACGGGGAATTTCAATAAAATCATCTCTGAAGTTTGAGAATTCACATGTTTTGGTAGGGAGGTGCACCTTTTCTGCTCTATTGTTTGTTGAAAGACGAATCTGATCTATGTTTTTACATACCATGTCTTTATTCCTTTTATTATTTAGATAACTGGTGGAAGCAGTGGTATTGGTCTTGCAACAGCAGGTCTTTTCCTTGCGAGAGGTGCTAATGTTACCCTGGTGGCAAGAAGCAAGGTATTAAGTTTAATTATGATAATGAGGTGTTTCAACAATATGCTGGCTGATCATCATTATCACTAATCATCATCACAATAGTAATTTTCATCACCAAGTGAATCACCATAAAAACCATCATCATCAACATTATCATCATCAACTTCATCATAATCATCACCATCGTCATCATTATAACAATCATCATCATCTTCATCACCTTTACCATCATCATCCTCCTAATCGTAATTTTCATTTCCATTATTGTCACCATCATCAGCATCATCAGCACCAGCACTAATATCATCATGATCATCATCATCATCAACATCATCATCTTCATCATCATCATCATCGTCATCATTGCCATTAGTGATTTTGACACTGATGGTGATTAATGTCATGATGCTAGCTGTAATTATTTTGAAGCCACCATTACTTGAAAATATTTGCTTAAACATTTTTTGTTCTTTTTCAAGATGAAACTGGCTCAGGCAATCATGTCTCTAGAAAAATTCAAGAGAAAAGACAGTCAAAAGGTATACATACAAACATCTCAATGCTAGCTTTGCTAATAAATCTCTAAAAATGCAAACCAAGTTGCTAGTTTCAATAAGCGATTTCAAGGTTTCTGGGCCATTATAGATTAGGTGAAAATTTTGGCATAATGGCGGCTCGCAGCAAAAACAAAAACAAGCTGCAGGTTTGAAAACTAATCAAAATTAGTTAAAACAAGGAATTCGAATGAACTTTTGATTCTAAAGTAGAATAATTACTTATCTAATAAAATGAAATCATATTTTGAAGAAACTAGGGCTGGTGGGTGATAGTTTGAGGCGCTTTTCTGTGTTTTGAGCACAAAAATCCAATCTCTTGCAGTTCAGAAGTACGGGATTTCAAACGTGCGGGTTTTCCGGGGGGTTGCCTAATGCACTTCTGAGTAAGACACAGATATGCGTCAGTTTTAGGGAACTTTCTGGACCAATCATTCAGGCAAATGGGGTTAACTTTGACAGTTACAGTTATCTAGAATGTGTTTTCGATTTTTCAAAAAATTTTAGCTTTGGATTTTTTATGAATTCGCAATTTTAATATTTTTGGAAGAGTATAATACTTTTTTACCCTATGCTTAAAGTGGAAATATGGATTTTCTAAGGAAAAATATATGTTCCTTGTCAGCTTTTCAAAATTCAGGGATAGGGGAACAAAATTAGACCAATTTTCATATATCAGGGAACACTCGACCTGAATTCTGAGCCTGGTTCACGTCAGATGTGGCGCACAATCCCATACAAATTCAGTGAATATTGAAGTCATTTGGAAGTTTAATTCACATGTTTCTTAATCTTTAACTTCTCAAAAAATTGTCTAATTTTTCTTTACCCCGATCAGCGATCAATGGTTGTGTTCATAGCAGAAAATCGTAAAAAATGCGTGTTTTTCCGTGAACCACCAGTGTCTTGACGCAATTTTTCGGCGACAGCCAATGAAAACAGACTTAGGGAGGTATCCCCTCTTAGGTAAACCAATGAAGAAACAGAAATAAATGAAGCAAAGAGGTGAGTTCCTCGCATGTCGCATCATAAACTGTGCACATGGAACTCCCACTTTGAGAACATAAAACTTCGTCAAACGGAGGTCAAGGGCTACGAAATCTTCAGAGCATGTAAAGCCACCTTTTATCTTTCGAATAAAACGAAAAACGGCCTCAAACTATCACCCACCAGCCCAAAAATACGAATTTACCAACCCTTACCTTGGCTAGGCCGTTTTCTGGTTGCTCCGCAAATCGAAGTAGAAAACACAGAAACGCGTCTAGTTTCTTTCAAATATGATTTCATTTCATTAGATAAGTAATTATTCTACTTCAAAATCAAAAGTTCATTAGAATTCCTTGTTTTAACTAATTTTGATGAATTTTCAAACCTGCGGCTTGTTTTTGTTTTTGCTGCGAGCCGCCATTATGCCAAAATTTTCACCTAATTCATAATGGCGCTAGTAACCTTGAAATCGTTTATACAAATCTATCCATACTATTGCATGAAGTTTTGTTATCCACAGAATTTTTCAAATGCTGATCCCAGCAAAACACATCTAAATGTAAAATGCCTTGATGTCTGTCCCTCTTTTCAGATCATCCAAATTGATCTTTTTCTTCTATTTTAGGCAATGATGGAAACAAATTACCTTGGTGCCGTTTTGGTGACAAAATGCATTGTTGATGATATGGTGGCAAGAAGAAATGGTCATGTAGTTTTTGTATCATCAATTGGAGGACAGGTAAAGAGTCACTAGTTCCTTAGTTTATTTACAGCCTCTGCCCTTAAAGGGACTCTGGCATCCTGGTGTAATCCTGCTAACTTGTGGTTTGAGGAGTTCAGGGAGGTTGAGGTTCAAACCCCACCCACGGTAGCGTAAAAGCAAGGGTCGAGGTCTCATCCTCATTAGTTCATCTACTTCTGAGATCCTAGCAATTGGCGCTAAATACATAATTTCAACTTGTTCTTTATCTAGACATGATAGTCGCAACTTATAATGACAAGCCTTTGATATTTAGTTGGGCAACATTTCGGGAGAGATCCGTCTCCCATCATCGTTGTTCTTTATCTGTCGTTTGTTAGAGATCACTTATATGTTACTAGATTAAATTTGTCAGCTTTTATGTCAAGAGGTGTGCATGGTGCATGTATAATGGGCCTGCAAAGACTGTAATTAGAAGTTCGTTCATATGCATGACTTAGTTCATCTTTGGGGGCCAAATACTACACCATTTTGCCCATCGTCTTAAGCTACATTAAGTCAAACATTATTCAGACGTGAAGCTGAAGATGTTTATGGCTAGTCACTAGGTTCTGAGAAGAAAACTAGGGAGATGTTGATCCTGGCTTTGGCATGACCCTGGCTGGGGCTTGAACCCCGACCTTGCTAAGCATTCGACACCACAAGCTACTTGAATTAGACCACGACGCAGCAACAGCGCCTTCAAAGATGAGTATGATCAAGTGGCGTGTGCTTTCCACCTTCTTTTTCTTTTTTAATTGCTGACACATGTCTAACATATTTAGCAGAACAGCATTAAACAGCGTTTGAACATGAATATAGCATCTTGGCAAATTACGTTTCAGAGCTGAAACTCTTTCTTGCAGCTCTGCATAAGTCTTATTGAACTGAGCGTTCTTTTGCATCTAATTTTTTGTTGATATTTTCATTTATTTATCTCTAGATGGGTTTATATGGATACACTGCTTATTCCGGATCAAAATACGCTCTCAGAGGACTTGCTGAAACCTTATATTCCGAGGTATTTAATCGTAGCTTAGTCATGCTCTTTATAACTTCATTTCCCTTAACATCGATGGCCTTGAGTTGTTGTTATTGTATTGTAATCAGGCTGGTCAAACTACTACTTACGATGGGTTTCCCTTTGAAAAATCTACGCGCACTGACACGAATCTTGTCATAGTGCAAGCGCAGACAGTCGAATAGAACTGAATAGAACCGATAGAACTATTCTGCGAAGTACGGTAGCTACGATTCGCCGTATCTGTTTGGAAAGTTCACTTCAAGTCAACTGTTGAACGGAGTTCGCGTATCACAGCAATATGGCGAGCCAAGAGTTTTTTGTTTCTATAGCCTTCTGTTTAAAATTAGAAGCACAATCGTTCGTCTGCTAAGGAGAGGCATCGTTGACGCTTTTTATAGCAGCAACAAGAGAAATGAAAAAGGAAATCAGATTGGCGGCAAAATTTGTTTTGATACGCGTACTGTGTCCGGTTTCGGATTCGTGACGATACGCGTATTGATTTTTTTCATTGGAAATCCGCCTTTAGGTAAGGTACTCTGTTGTAGCCAATTGTTGGTTTGGATTTCATGAGCGGAAACTAAGTGGAAAATGAGACTTTGATAGTTTATTCGTTGACCTGGACGTATTTTAAATGTTACAGCTATTGCATCTTTGATGAATCTTTCATCTAAGATACTTGAGTATGATTTTTCTCTTTTCTGTTTCGTAGCTGAAACCTCATAATGTTGGAGTATCGATAGTCTTTCCACCAGATACGGATACACCAGGATTTGAGAATGAAAACCAATCGAAGGTGATGCTTTGCTCTTTCATATATTCAACGTACTTTCGCCAAATGTATTTAGGAACAAATCCCCCTATCTTACGCCATGTTAGTGAAGAACGTATTTGCATTTCATTGTATTTACAGCCTGAGGCAACCAAGATCATATCCGAGACGGCCGGTCTCTTTACACCGGAAGACGTCGCGGAAATTATCATGAAAGGAATTGAGGTGAATTCATTTCATCATGAACTTTAAATCATACCCTGTTTCTTATTTAATTTTTTTCACTTGCAAGCAGCTCTGCTGTTACCCTTGTGGCAGAAAGTACGCGCGTAGGAGGGCGCCGGCAAAGTCTTCAGGCCCTATCTACACGAGAGCCTAGAATTTGCCCAAACCAGCGGGTTACATTTGCCCAATGCCAAATTCCTTTCAATCTGCCTAATATATAAGGACATTTTCCTGAGTATGCCCCAGCAGGATAGTTAGTAGCTCACTTTGACATGACATGTTATCTGTCAGCAATAGTTGAGTGATCTAACAAACAAGGTCGGTGGTCGACCGTAATTCTTTTACTTTATTCTGTACTCTGAGGTCGACGCGTTGAAAAATGGCTGGATTTCGAAGATTTGTAAACGCAAATTTTACTAACAACGACGATTTATATGATGATTCTCAAGACCCAGATGTATACCCAAGAGCTTTTAGTACACCACGTGAATATACGCAGCAAAGTAATAATCAACAACACGTTAGTTTTCCGACCCAAAGTTCTGTTCCAAATGCATTTTCGCCGTCATTTTTTGAAATGAATTACCAGCATCGACCTTATAATCAGCCTAGCCAAGAACCCACTACAAGACCCGCGATGATAGAAGACTCTAATGTGCCAGTACATTATATCCAAAATAAAGCATTCTACGTATTCTGCTCTGTCTGTCCTGCTCCAAGAGATAAGCAGTGATAAGGAGAAATATAACTAATTCTTCGTCAGACATTTTGTACTCAAAATGGTGTGTATCAATGACAATAAACGTAAATGAATAAGATATTATTTGAAGTGCGCTTGGGGACTGAGATCGCAGTCTGTAGATCGCTGTGTTAGAGCTTGTCGTTGACAGCTTGGGCACGTTGGAGATCCTCTGGACCATCTCCTTTTTTCCTTAGCTGTCATCGGCGGCTTCTTTAATGTGTTCCCACAATTTTCGCTTGTGAAAAACACTGAAAGTAACCATCCACACGACGAAAGTTGCCCAAGCGACTTGATAATTGGGTTAATCCCCTCTGGAATGCAATAGGGCAGGTTTAGGGCTCTCGTGTAGATAGGCCCTAATTTCTTTGAGTGGTCTCGAGCTTTGCTCACACGCAAATGTCTCTCTTTTATTGTTAAGACCACTGTATGTGCAGTTAAAATTAAGGAACTATTAAGGAACTTTTGGAACTACAATTGCCTCAAATGAGGCCCAAAAATAAGGAACTTTAAGAACTAGGCCTTGAGGTAGGTTCCTTATATAAAAAAAGCGTGTATACTGGTCTTAAAGGAATTTAAGCTACGAGCGTACCCTTTGGTGCGTTTTCCTTTCACCTTTTCTGTATATTAGACTTAGCTGTTTTTATTCAATATACTCAAACTTTTTACGTAGTTTTCTAAGTAAAAATCCAAATAAAATTTTGAAATGGACTTCTATTCAATGGATGGCTACAAAAGTACTGGACAAAAGTATTCGAACGGTCGTCAAAAATGGCGGCCAACAGCGGCCATAGGCCCAAACAAAACATTTCTTCATAACAATGGCTTAAAGTCACGCGGCCATTTTCACAGGAAATTTCGGTGGGAAAATGTTTGTCATTGCACAGTCTTTCGATTAAAAGAAAAAATAAATAATTATTCCTCAGATCGGTTAAAGTAATCCAACAAAATTAAAGAGTGGTGCCTCCAAATATTTTGCAAGAAAGTTTTTACAGTGGGTATCAAAAAAGCGATATTATGTACCATATTTCGAAGAACGACTTAATAAATTTCTGTCATTGAAATGGAAAATACATTCAGCTTTTTTGTTATGATAAAATTATTGCTTAAAGCTACGTTTTGAGAGAGCTTCGGGTATTTTTGTATCGAAAGTTTTTCAGGTGAGTGAACTTTTTAGCAGGCCAAGAAGAGCTATTTCAGAAAATTATGTTTTTCTTTCATGTCAGTAAGGCGATTGCTTAAAAAACAAACAAAAAATGTTCGAATTTCTTTGCAGTTTCGAATAGAAATGAAAAAGTTTTGTTTCTTTGCATTTGAAGATTAAAATTGCACCTTTACCTTTTTGTACAAAATTAGCAGTTGCAAAAGTTCACTCACCTGAAAAAACTTTCGATACAAAAATACCCGAAGCTCTCTCAAAACGTAACTTTAAGCAAGAATTTTATCAAAACAAGAAAGCTTGGTGTACTTTCCATTTCAATGACAGAAATTTATTAAGTCGTTCTTCGAAATATGGTACATAATATCGCTTTTTTGATACCCACTGTAAAAACTTTCTTGCAAAATATTTGGAGGCACCACTCTTTAATTTTGTTGGATTATTTTGACCGATCTGAGGAATAATTATTTATTTTTTCTTTTAATCGAAAGACTGTGAAATGACAAACATTTTCCAACCGAAATTTCCTGTGAAAATGGCCGCGTGACTTTAAGCCATTGTTATGAAGAAATGTTTTGGTTGGGCCTATGGCCGCTGTTGGCCGCCATTTTTGACGACCGTTCGAATACTTTTGTCCAGTAAGTGTACTTTGCCGCTTGCAGAGAAGAATGGCAGTTAGGCCCTGGTCGAGCGGTACATATAACATTGTTTGTCAAAAATCTGAATTCCGCTTGTCAGGCAGAATGCTTTTCAAACAAAATCTTTTACAGTTTAGGTCGTTTAGGCACGTCGCAAAACAAACGTCAAACATTTTGATTGACAAACAATTTTTAATCGCCTTAGAGAACGCTGGGAAATGCTAGAACGCAGTACTCGAAGCTCGAATTAAAGTCGACAGTCAGGAACCCACTTCAATCGCGATAGTTTTTCGAATTTCGAAGTTTTTCGATGATTGCGCTCTTTCATTCATGAAAGTTAGAATCTCGATTTTTTCTCTATAGTTACACTGTATCGAACACGACAGCCCTTCGAATTTCGAATTGAATTCGGGCTTTTCAGACACGTCAGTTCTTCGAATAAGCAAAGAATCAAAACTGATGTGACATTTTTCTTTGAGCTGACAAAGATTCGCAGAAAGCTTTCTGACAAAAGTGTTCACCAGTAACTTGATTTCTTCACTTATCTTAAAACTTAGCTTAGATTTCTTTTCATTTGTATTTTTCTCAATAGACTGTTTTTCTTCCCCAGGTACTTTTGATGGGCCCTTTGAAATTTGTGATGACATTCTACTTATGGAACTTTGATCGTATCATAAGAAAATGTACCAAAAATAACAGTGAATCGAAGACGAAAAAGGAATAAACTAGTAACTGTATCTCGCATATGCACGGAACGTAAGGGTTTCTGGTAAAGAACTTCAACGTGTTGGACTTAACCGTGATGTTCGACCTAACTACTGTACTGTATGGACCATTTCATGCATATTTGCAAACTTGGTATTTCTGTGTATACAATATTTAATTCTACGAATGTTGTTTAGTAATAATGGTAGGTGAATTGGCCTTTGGTTTTTTGCGTTTACAACGTTAAAGCGTTATTTCCAACGCTCTCTAATCCCGGGGGGGGGGGGGGTACTTAGTATAATTTGGGTACGGGTATGTGCCGCCCATATGGGTGGGTTTTGGGCACTGAAATTCTCTAAAATGGGTATGATTTTAACCAAAACCCCATAAAAGTGGGTGGCAAGTGGAAGAAAAGTCGAAAGTTTAACTTTAATTCGGTCAGAAAAGTGGCAAAATCGCGTCAAAGATGTTCGTAGTACAATATCAAGCAATAAATAAGTCTAGAAAGTCTTATTATTCTCCTATTCCGCTTATTTCTACTCACAAAATAGGGTCTGTTTCTGCAAAGGTTTACATTATAAGTGGGTGGGTTTCCGAAATCGGGGCGGCACATCCCCGTCCATTCATAAGTGAAGTACCCCCCCGGGTCTCTAATTTCCTAATCGCTAATCGGACTGATGGTACCATGACAACAGCCTCGATTTCAGTTTTGCTGCACTTGTAAAACGAGGCTAAGCTAAGCCCGCCATTTGGTTAGGCCCAAAAATGGTGAGTGTGGGTGCAGCTTTCAAGAGTTAAAATGACGATAGCAATTGGTTTTGAAGGCAGTGCAAATAAAATTGGAGTGGGAATAATTGAAGATGGGAATGTTCTATCCAATGTTAGACGCACCTATGTTACACCGCCGGGTCAAGGTACCTAAGGCCTTCTATTTATGTTTTTCTTATGTAAATATTCCTAGAGATGATACCATACCTCTTCCTTTCCTTCTTTTTCTCTTGGTTGGTCTTTTAAAATTATAAAATAAAATGTAGTAGGCTATCTAAACTGATTTGATTTCAATATGAGATATTTAATTGCAGGTTTTCTACCCAGAGATACAGCAAAACATCATCAACAGCACATCCTGCAGATTCTGAAAGAGTATGCCATTTCTAATTAATGTTTTTCATTGTCTGTGCATGCAAAAGAGTTAGCAGCAGCTAGCTGGCTAGGAAGATAGTATCGTCTTGTTTTGGAAGCAAATTGGAGTGGAGAAGTCTTCATGATTAGAGCACCTAAGCCGTGACATTTCAAAATTCGAAATTTGCAAATTTGCTCTTCATTTTGTGAAAGAGTATAAAAAATAATGTGTAAACCGTAGCAAAATCAGTCAAATATATCAAACATTGGCTGAGATATGGCCATCCGAAGAAATACATTTCAATAGGAAATCTCTGTATTTTATACCTTGTTCAAAACATTATGAACCAAAGCAGGGTGGTTATTTAGGTAATATAAATAGCACAGGTGATTTTATAACATGTTTTGCTTTCAGATCACTTGAAGAAGCAAAGCTAAAACCAGATGACATTGATTGTGTCTGCTTTACTAAAGGTGAAATTTATTATCAATCAAATAAACGAAAACACTGACATAGAAAGAAACTACAGTAAGTCCCCGCTTATTAGAAACAGACATATAAGAAACTGCAGCCTAGAAAATCCCACGAAACAATAGGTAAAACAATTGTTAATTGTGTTCAAATAATAGGCTGTGTCCAAAGGTTGTTGTTTCTTAAAAGCAGGGACTTACTATATTTAAAGCTTATTTAATGCTTGAAGACTATGCTCTAATTTTTCTTTCTTCTTCAAGGACCTGGCATGGGAGCTCCACTCGTTTCAGTAGCTGTTGTTGCCAAGATAAAGTAAGAGAACCAAGATGGTCAAACTAAATCTTGTCATTTTAGCCCATTATGATTCATGCTTCTTGAGGGTTTTGCGGGAATATTGTAGCAAAACAACTGTATAATTTCGTCGTTCAGACATTGATGATTCTTTTGATGCACATATTTCACCAGTTGGTTCAAAACAAACTTAAATTACTGCTTTTTAATATTAGGATATTTTGATATCTTGCACAGGTTTATCCTAAGCAAAGCGACGAAGTAAAGTGCTTCAGTTTTTATTCCGGGACCAAACCGCAACATAAACCTATAGGAGTCTTGTTACAGGAATAGAAATTTCGTGGTTAATACATTACAGTAAACCAGTATCTGTTATAAACTAAATTCTTACTCAGCTAAATCACGTTTCTCTTTGACAAGTTATCAGATATTGAGATGGGAAGATTAATTACTGGAGCTGTTAATCCAACTGTTCTTTATGTCAGTGGTGGAAATACGCAAGTAATGTCTTGTCTTTGTTTTCTGTGTTGTCTCTTCAACCATTTCTTGTTATCCTATCAAACAAATAACTCTCCTATGAGATGGCGATATGAAATTGTACATTAAGCCATCAGGTGCAGTCTAACTAAGAATGTGAAATTCAAAGTGTAGATATAAATCAAGATAGTCTGAAGGTATCTGGCATAGTGTTAACAAGTCCACATTTAAAACCATAGGGCCAGGTCCAAAACGCGGACCACGCGGAGTTCGGGGACTTCGCGGACTTAGTATTTCAAGTCCGTGTGTCTGCGTTTTAGTAATTAGGCCTATGAAATTACTAAAACGCGGACATGGATTTCGCGGACCTACGAAATTTCCTCAAAAAATTATAATCAACAAAAGTAAATTGGTTCTACAGTGCTTTGCGCTTCTTAGATCTATTTATCGAACATCAAAAGACTCGAGAAAACACGTCAAGAAAAGCTTAGGAGCTTAGAAGCGCAAAGCACTGTAGAACCAATTTACTTTTGTTGATTATAATTTTTTGAGGAAATTTCGTAGGTCCGCGAAATCCATGTCCGCGTTTTAGTAATTTCATTGGCCTAATTACAAAAACGCGGACACGCGGACTTGAAATGCAAAGTCCCCGAAGTCCGCGTGGTCCGCGTTTTGGACCTGGCCAAAACCATAGCATATCCAACCTGTTATTGATGTTAACCATAATCAAATGTTTCAACATTTAACTCCTAGATTTCTATCCATTTGGTCTACTTGTTTTAGGTTATTGCTTACTCACAGAAAAGATATAGAATTTTTGGTGAAACAATCGATATAGCAGTTGGAAATTGTTTGGATAGATTTGCAAGAGTTCTGAAAGTAATGATTATTTTCACTTCTTTAAAAATTTTTTAAATTGTTACAGTAAACATTTTAGCACTGCATTGGACCTTGTCTTTAAGAAAGTTTTAGATTGTTTTGAAGTTAAATTCATGTCGTCTATTTTTCTCTTTAATTCTTTTTGTAGTTGTCTAATGATCCGAGCCCAGGATATAACATCGAGCAATTGGCGAAACAGTAAGAAATTTTCTATTTTACATTTTATTTTAAAGAATTTACTATTTTAAAGCTTGGGTTTTATTAAACTGTTTTAACAGACCTGGATTCCAAAATGATTTTATAAATCTTGGGTTTTCTGAAACCCAATTTGTTGTTTTTACATAGCTTGGGTTTTATGAAGCTTTTTTTATGTGGTTTTTGACGTTGTTTGTACAAAGCTTTGATTTTATCAATTTTTTTACTGAACTGGTTTTAAAATGATTTTTACACAGCTTCGGTTTTATGAAACAGTTTTACAGACATGATTTTGAAGCTGTTTTTACATAAGTTGTTTTGAAGATGTTTTAACTGAACTGGCTTTTAAGATGTTTTACGTGGCTTTGGATGGGCTGGGTTGGTTTGGGTAGTTGGTTGGGTTGGTTTATGGTTGGCAAAAACTGTTTTTGCTGGAATGGATTTTTAAGATTGTTTTTAAATTGCTTGGTTTTTATCAAACTGCTTTTACGGGATCGATTTTGATGAAGTTTTTACATAGCTTGGGTTTTATGAAACTTTTTTTACTGAACTGATTTTAAGATGTTTTTAAGATGTTTTTGGCTTTGGGTTGGTTTGGGTGGTTGGTCAGGTTGGTAAAAACTGTTTTTACTGAACTGGTTTCTATTATGTTTTATTTATATTGTTTCGGCTTTATGGAACTGTTTTCACATAGCTTGGGTTTTATGAAATGGTTTTTTACTAAATTGGTTTTTGATAAATTTGCTAAATTTTCATTGTTTGGGTTGGGTTGGTAAAAATTTTTTATTTAATTGGTTTTTAAGTTGTTTTTACATTGTTTGGGTTTTATGAAGCCGTTTTAACATAGCTTGTGTTTTATGAAACGGGTTTTACATAGCGCGGGTTTCATGAAACTTTTTTTAACTGAACTGGTTTTAAGATGGTTGGTCAGGTTGGTAAAAACTGTTTTTACTGAACTTTTTTTTAAAGATGTTTTACTTTCTTCTTTTTAATGAAACTGTTCCACTTGACTGGATTTGGGTTTTTGCACAACTGCTTTTATAATGTTTTTGCAAAATTGTTTCTTAATGTGTTTAACATACTTAGGGCTTAACTGCTTTTGCAGAACTGATTTTGAAGTTGTTTGTACATAGCGTGTGTTTCATGAAACTGCTTTTACTGAACTGGTTTTCAATATGTTTTTATATAGCTTTGGATTTTTATGTTTTAGAGGATCAAAATATGTTGAACTACCATATACTGTCAAAGGAATGGATGTTAGTTTTTCTGGAATTTTATCCTATATTGAGGTTTGTTATAAATTCATTGAATTTAGCAAATTTGCTTTTTCAATTCCAATCAAGTAGATAGGCGAAACAATGCAACTGCCAAATTTGAGCTTTTTTATCATTTTATCCTTTATTGCATAAGATAATATTTTGTCAGTTATTCCCTGTCACTTGTTCAAAACAGTTTGTTTTATTTCAGTGTTTCAATTGTTTTCTTTTTGCAGAGTATGGCAGATAAGTTGTTATCATCAGGAGAATGTACACCTGCTGATCTCTGTTTCTCTCTCCAGGTTTGTCACAATTTTTCAGTACCAAAATCGATGATTAATAGGTGCTTGGGAATACAAAATAGGTGTTGGCACACAGTGTGCCTCCGGGCAAGGGCTAGTCTATATAAATAAGTTATTGAAGCAATCCATTAAACCTATGTTTTTTTTCTTTTAGGAAACTTTGTTTGCAATGTTAGTGGAGATAACTGGTGAGTTCAAAGATATTATAAAATATTATCAATCATTGCGATAAACAGCGGAAACATTTTCGGGCATACTTAGTAGCGTTTTTTGTCTGACACTCCTCAGAGTAAGAAGTGTGGACAGACTGATGTGGGGAGATTCCAAAACACTGAGATGAAATGAGGATCTAGCCCTGCCAACTATTCGAAAAGAATCCTCGTTGTATTTTCCGCACACTCTGGGTGATCTAATAAATGTTGTCCTATGGCAGAATCTTGTTAATTGGTGGGTTGTTGCCTAGATTTGCGGGGTGGTTGCTCCCTTTGCCAAAAGTTGTGGGTAAGAATGTTGGTAGGAACATGTTGTTCTACCCTGTCTTCTAGTCTCTGGGAAGTGCGGCCTACGTATCTGGCATCACACCGGCACGAAAATTCGTAAATAATCAAATTTTTCTGTCTGGTAGGCACGCAATCCTTTTGAACGGATGGCAGAACTTTCCGAGTGCTAAAAATCAATCTAGGGTTGGCAGCAGGGAAACATTAAGTAATGGTCTTTTTTATTTGCTCTTCGAATCGCAAGGAAACATTTCCAAGCCACGGCATTTTTAAGTAAACAGGGCACTTTGGTGGACCGCACTTTTTGTCAGCCGAAAAACTTGCGATCTTCTTGCTGAAACAATCCGAAATAACGTCCTCGGGGTAGCCGTTTTCAATAAGAATAGCCTTTTTGTCCAATTCCGAATCAAGCCGAGTTTTAGAGCAAATAATGTTGATTAGGTTAATTTTCCTCTGTTTTGGACTAAAGGAATCCCAACATAGTCCATAGGACTTTGGGATCGAATGCCAAAATAAGTGATGTGAAGACAGAAGACAGAAAGAGTCGTTTTCTCACTTGGACTCTTAGGCCGATTCTTTCGGTCTTCTTACTTCTTCCTATGCGCTAATGAACATTCAAAACACAATTTCAATCGACCAGCATGTTAAATCTATACTTTCCAGTAATTAATTGTTTCGGCCTAATTCCTATGTTTTTTTATTCATTTTCGTTCAGCTATTTCTCCTCTTTTCTAGAAAGAGCCATGGCACATTGTGGCTCAGAGGAGGTTCTGATTGTGGGTGGTGTTGGATGTACGTATTCCTATGTTTTTCACTTGGCTGTAGATTTGGGCTGCTTCAAGCTATTAAAAATTGTTTAAAAAACGTCTCTTTTACACTCAACTTGACTCAAGGCCAGTCACCAAGGTTGCTTAGAATGACATTGATTTTGAACCTAAGAATTTCTTTTGAGTTGCTAAATTCTTAACAGTTCTTATTAGCACTTGTACTTTACGTTATAAAAAGTCTAGCTTTGGTGCTTTTCCTGCAAAAATATTAGTTAAAATTGTCAAGATTTAAGGTGATATACAAAACGATCTACACGCTTTTTTTATAAGAAAGTTTTTTTTGGGCCAGTATTTAAACTTTCTTAGATATTTCAAGTTTTCAGTACCAAAACTTTCTTGTGACTTTCTTAGCAAAAATTTTGAAATGCAGTATTTCTAAGAATGCACAGTTTAAGACACTGTTTACATTGCACAAATACCACGTTTTTCAAAGAAAATACTCATTAGACTCGTTTAATAGCAAGAAGAGCGACTGAACAGAAGAGCGAAAGTAACACACAGAACATTAGGAGTGAAAGTATGAAACAGAACTTTCTTAAGTTTCAAGAATCCAGTATTGAACTTTCTTAAACTTTTAAGATGTTGAGTACTACTTTCTTATAAACCACTTTCTTATAAAAAAACGTGTAATCCAAAAGAGGTTGTCAAAAGCAAAGTATCCGTTATTGTGTAGTTGCTTATAGCTCCATCGCTGAGCTTTCAAGTTGATTAAAATTAATGTCATCCCAGCCTTTGTTGCTTACTAATGTTTGCTTATTAAAAAGGTATAGTCCAGTATAGTTGCATTCGTCTAAGAACGGTTGTCAAAACGACTGCATTGGATTATTTTTCATGCAGAGAGTGCATAGTGCCGAATTTAATTTTCTCGTACAATTATCTCCATTACAGTTTTTTTAATTAAACAGAGTTGTATTTATTTCACCCATAAAGCTTTATGAATTTTTCATGAATACTCATTTTTTTGACAGGTAATGAAAGATTACAGCAAATGATGAGTGAGTAATTTCCAATAAATTTAAATTCAGATGTTTTTTTTCTAACTTATCTACAATACGATTTTTCATTCAGAAATTTCCTTGTCTAGTTGTAGTCACTCCCCCCCCCCCCCTTAATTGTGCATAGAGTTTTTGTTCCATGTTACGGTCAAACGGTCATTGACCGGAGAAAGGTTAATTAGAACAAAGGAAAATCTTTTTCAACCTCCGAAGTGAAACACGCCTGTTTTTCATTGTTTACTGAGGAGTGTTTTCACCTTCAAGCTACTGGTGTTTATGTCTGGAGGTACACCCTAGTGCACTGATGGGTGTGCAGCGCAGTTGTGGATGTTCAGTACAATGAAGGGATACCATCAGTATAGTGGTGGATTTTCAGTACAGTGGAGGAATACAATGAACATCCGCCATTGTACTGATGATATCCCTCCACTGTACTGAACATCCACCACTGTACTGATTGTATCCCACCTCTTGAACTGATGATATCCCTCCCCTACTGATGATATCCCTCCACTGTACTGATAACATCCCTCAACAGAACTGAATATCCACCACTGTACTGATGGTATCCCTCCAGTGTACTGATGGTATCCCACCACCATACTCATGATATCCCTCCACTGCACTGAACATCCATCACTGTACTGCACACCCACCACTGTAATGCACATACGTTATGTGGGGTGAGGAAGGTTGAACACTTCTCTGGACTCTGGTTGAGAGCTCGGGGGGTATCTTAGCCTAGTTTTGGACGGGAACGTGCCATTTTAGTCCAAAATTTGGACCCATAATCAGATAAAAAAATCATCTGATGAAAAGCAAGTAATGTTTAAAGGGCTGATAGTTCAAAGAGTCATCAGTTCGGACTACACATTTTGTAAATGCTAAGCTTAATTCTTCAAAATTTCTCCAGATTAGTACCCATAATTCTGCATCTTTCCTCAAATGGTACCCATAATTCCGCACATACTTCTAAAAACCATATCGATAATTCCGCACTTTTCAGAAAAAAAATATCCCTAAATAATGGCACGTCCCCGTACCCCCAAAACTGTTAAGTTACCCCCCCCCCCCCCGAGGTTGAGAGATATGTCAAGGACGTTTGGCCAGAACTTGAACGAACTCCCTATCGCACTGCCGAACAAGCGTATACTTTCTGATTGAAGAATTTAATTAAGCTCACCGTACGCTCAATTGAATAATCACCGTTCTTTGATGTCTTATCGTTTTTCACATCGAATGAAAAAACCATCATTGTATAAAATAAAGATTGTTCTATATGCGGTCCTGCTTTCTCTAAATTATTCAAATAATTTTTTGATAAAAATTCATCAACAACATTTGTTTTTGAACTAGTTAAAATAAGTGAACTTTTATCAATTGTCCTTCATTTGACAGACAATTGTTCATGATTTTATTATGTTATTTTTTTCGTTGTCTTTCTATTAAACTTAATGGTAAACTTATTAGTATTCTCTTTGTAGACAAAATGGCGGAGGAACGAAATGCAAAACTTTTTGCTACTGATGAAAGGTGCCGTTCTTATTATGTTTATTGCTTCTGTTTTTCCTCCCTCTCATATTACGATACTTGAAATTTGGAAAACACCCCGTTATTTTATTCAAAGACGGACCTCGTCGTACCCATACTGCTCCTTAATCTTTAACAACCTAAAACTAGAAGTAACGGAGCGTTAGTAGGGTTACTAAGTGCACGCAAACTTTGTTACCAGAGTTGAAACCATGTTATCCTATAATGCTGACCATGGTTACTCGCAGCTTCAACATGAAGTACAGTGTACAAATGCGCAATATGATATAAATATGAGCAAAAAATTTGGTTTCTATTAGGCTTTTAGTACAAAATTATGTAAACTAAACTACAGTAAATGAAAATGGTGTCAAGGATACAATCTTCAAAACAGACCAACGGAAATTCCCTCTTGAAAATTCAACAATTTTCGTGGCACATTAAGAATTTGAAGCAAATGTGTAGCCTATGGATGTAGTGACTCTACCAACTAGTCCTTTCGTCATACTATTGATTTCGCGTGAACAGATCATAATGTTCTTAGTTATTCTGCCTAGGTTTTGCATCGATAATGGAGTGATGATAGCCCAGGCAGGTTGGGAAATGTTTCGCTCTGGCCATGTTACACCGATTGAAGACACTTGGTGTACCCAGAGGTAACATATGCAATATATACTTCTCTTTGATCAGTTCAATGTGACGTCTGCATTGCAAATTTCAAGAGCATACCACTGTAATTTCCTTGAAAATCGTATATACGAAAATCTTGTAGAAATTGGCAAAACATTTGTGAGGAACAGCTCAATGTATATACCAAAAAACTGGAAATAAACCCATTTGTCACATTTGTTTAAAGACCTCGGTAGCTGGTTTGAAACTATTCGTACATACCGAAACTATTCCAAAACGATCAACATTGTTGTTCAAACATCTGCATTTGCTTTTCAATCATTGTTTTATCGTTTGGCCACGTCACAAACATTGCATGACAAGCAGAAGTTGGTGGGGAATGTTTTTGAAAACTTATTTTTGCTTGTAGCAACCAAAGACTTTTGACGAGCGATGTTTTTCGTTGTGGCCATACAATCAAACATTATGTTGGACAAGCAAATTCAAAATGTTTGACAAACAATGTTTGATCGTTTGGCCAGGGCCTAAGATTCATGATATCAGACCATTCTCTTAATCTTTGCTTGCCCTTCTAAGTTTGCCTCTGTACTTGAAGCACATCGTGCAGGATTATGCATTGCAAAGCGTTATTTCAAGCATTGATTGGCAAATTGATTCTGAAAAAATATGTGGATTAAGTTTTTGAGCTCTCAGATTTCAGAAGCTGCTTTTAAGGACCCTCAAAAGATGGACTCTTAGCTGCTTGCAATAATGAGAAATTAATTTTCATTTACTTTAGGTATACAATTATCTTCAAGGCTGTTTGTTTGTTAAGCGATGTTTGACCATTTGGTCACGTCACAAACATTGCCTGACAGGCAGACGAGACTGTTTACCTAAAGGTTTCATCTCCTTTTTCGCAGATATCGCACAGACGAAGTTGAAGTTACTTGGAGGAATGATTAAGGCTTGATCTATAAGATAGAGAGCCGGACCTATCCCTGCTGCAGCAAGAAAGGCTCCTTTGCAAAACTGCTTACGAAGAGGATGTCATATTATGAGATTAGCCAACCGGTGGTTTGTTATTGAAATGAATTTTATACAGAACCAAATGACTTGAAATCGTGCTTTTTAATTAGGGCAATTGAAGAGAATTGATTTTTGCGGATCTTAAATTTAATTTCCCTCCCCACTCACTCACATTTAACGTCACGCAACATTTGCCCATGTGGTGGTATTTGAATCTCGTTGATCCTGCCTCTTTCAAAGATTTGAGGCTCTTTTCGAAAAACATTTATTTTCTTTATAAACTTTTCTATTTCAACCTAGGTTTGTATTTTCTTCCAAAGTAAAATAACTATAAAATCTTAATGTGTTTAATTGAACATAATCAATAAAAAATTGACAGACAAAAGCGCCTTTTTCCATATTTTTTGACATGGCAGCTGCCTTTTGGATGAGGTATATGAGATAAATAGCCATACGGGGATGCAAACGTTTTTAGGGGTGTGTCTTAGGATTTTTGTACTTTTGTGTATTTACATTGCCGTAATTTGAGAAATATCGTATAAGAAAACGAGCGTCGATTTTAGCTACATTTCAAACAAGCCTAGAACGAATTGAATGAAGCCTTAGCACTAATCGAAAGAAAAGTAGACTGAATACAAAACTAAGGACATGAAACCAAATGAAAGATCAAGCAAGTGAAGAAGTAACTGTTTCTTTGCTGGTTCGTTTTGTATAAAGAGTGTGCATCTTTAAATAATCACATATCTCTATAACACCTATTTAGAAAAGATTTCTTTATAGATACGTTGTGGTCCCCAGGATCACCCCGCATAACGTATGTGCAGTACAGTGGTGGTTGTGCATTACAGCGGTGGTTGTGCAGTACAGCGGAGGGATATCAACCCACCGCTGTACTGAACATCCACCGCTGTACTCATGGTATCCCTCCGCGGTAATGATGATATCCCTCCACTGTACTGATGATATCCCTCCAGTGTACTGATGATATCCCTCTGCTGTACTGCACAACCACCGCTGTACTGCACATACGTTATCTGTGGTGAGGGTTGCACCTCAAAGTGGGCATGGTAATTAAGTCTCTTGTAGTCGGCTCATGTATACATTTTTGGCTACCCATTCTTGTGTTTGCACTGGTTTGCAAAGGTATCCTTCAGTGCATATCATCCCAGGATTTTTTGTTCAATTTGCGAAAATTCCAGCAGATAACCCCATTAAAAGAATCATTTAGCAATCCCCCGGCTAAACCCTCGTTCATTACAGATTTATTCAGCCAATTAATGTTAGGCAGCATTCGAATTCTCAAAGTGTGTGTCCTGATATGTACGTGACATGCCTCTTTATAATGCCTAATAAATAATTAAGATCTTTTCTAGATTTATATAGATGTATGATAAGCTAACCTGCGCATAGTATTTGGTAGTGTCTTGCATCATAACCTTAGCTATAAAGTAAGTACATGCTTTTTGATTGCTTTTTATTCTATTCCTATAAATTTCAACCGGCTGCCCTTTCCAAATGGTAGATTTTTGATCTTGTAGCAAAAACATTATTTGTTAAATTGTTATTCTTGTATTCTGCAGAGTTGCTTGATTATCGCAAGGAGGTCTTGTGCAGTTTCTTATAACGGGCTTCTTATAAAACAATGAAGCATTGGAGTTTCTTAAATTAAACTTAAGCCTACCCGAGAATCTTGGTTTCCTATAAAGAGCTTCTTCTAAGGGAAATAGGTGTATTGAAAAATGTATTAGAGAAAAGAGACCCGGGGGGGGGGGGTATTCCCTAATGTAGGCTGACAGGTATGTGTCCTTCGTATGGGTGGGTTTTTCTTCGAAAATTCCTTAAAACTGGGTCCGATTTATGCCTAAATTACCTTAAAAGAGGGTATATAGAATCAAATTTCCCTAACATTTGGTACACAAATTCATACAAAAATCATGAAACTGGGTGGCTGAATGTGTAAAACAATACCTTAAAGGTGATTTGGTTTGTTAAAACTCGGGGGCACAACCCTGTACATTTCAGGTTCAAGTACCCCCCTCCCCTGGAAAGAGACATCAGTTATATTCTGAAACACGCATATTGGTCATAAAATCTCTAGTAGAAATGATTGAGTTCTTGTCTTGTTTATGTCTGTGAGCAGGTATCCAATGTTCATTCAAATCGCTATAGGTCGCCACCATTTTCAATAATAAAATTAATTTACATTTTGCATTCTCAAGTAAACTAAAATGAGACCATAGCTACTAATAACCATAACGCGTTCTTGTTCTTAGGTGTGAATTTGATTTGTACTGTATTTATAATACTGTTTAAATTCATTCTAGGACGTAGTGCTGTATATCGGATAATCAAGCTTGGATTTTCTTGGCTTCATTGCAGCCTCCAGTAAAAGGATCAAGAAGAAAATCTCGTGAGGTGAAATACACTTTTTTTTTAATAAGCAACTATGGCTGAAATGTTGTTAAATTTTCCAAAGTTGAGATAGCTTTCTTTAAAGAATACATAATTGCAAACTTGTCAATTGCATTGAGGAGCAAGTAAAGAGCCCAACAAGAGTTTTATGGGGTATCAGTCATTGTGCGAGGGCTGAAATACTAGATATTTTAAGAAACTTTGAGGGCTGGACCAAAGGTCCTGTTGCTTAAAAAAAAGTTTATACATATTTCGTCAAAAATACGTTTTTAATTTTCATGATATCGTACTGAAATTTTTTTACCAAAAACATCATTTTGACAGATGGTTACCATTTAGGAAATTTCTCATATTTTGCCATATGAAACAATTATTATAACTACGGCCATTTGTATTCAACTTCAGCAACCAAAATTTTGATCTACAATCATGGACAAAATTGTTTAGATTATGAACATTTACGTTCAGATATCTTATTGTCCCACTTAGCCTCCTCCCAGTTTAATCTGATATTTTTGTTTCATGCGCATAAAAAGTAACCCATCCATCATGCGGGCGGAACGTATTCTATGAAATCCGTGAGAAAGTAATCAACATTGAAATGGGGCTGGGGGCAGAGACATCGAACCACTGTCAATATGAATGAGAATCTTCTCAACATATGCTGACTTTTAGATTCTATTTGTATTCTAAGAGTCTGTTTGGACTTTAAAGAGAAATTACAGAAAGCAGCTTTAAATTTGAATCTTCACTCCTTTTATTCTTGCCTGTTGTATACAGGAGCCTTTTCAACATGATTTCCAAACTTTTTTATTTATTCCTCAATGCAACCTGTGTGTTAATAAATATCTTCACAGAACAGAAATCCACACATACAAACCACAAGGATATTTGTAAATTTATTGCAAACCACATGTGCCACCTATTGTATTGACATCTTCTTAAGACCCACGTTAATTAAGAACCTCGATCTTAATTACCAATGTACACCCTCATATGAGAACTTGATTTCGTAAGGTCGAGTTTGAAGTTTGTGCGAGTTTTCCTATTACTTCAAATAATTTTTAGTTGCGGAATTACAATTTGCTATAAGCTTAGCAGTGGAAAAATCGTAGGGCATACTATATGTAGGGCATATTAAGGCAAACCCACATAGAACATGCGTTCTTTCGTAGAACATCCTATATGGTACAGTATGCCCTACACGTTTTTTGAAGGTAACGGTGAAATGGTGTTTTAGCGCCAGTCGCTAGGATCTCAGTAGTACGTTAACTAATCGAGACTTCGACCCTGGCCTTGACGCACCGTGGCTGGGCTCGAACCCTGACCACACTGAGCTTCTGACACCACGAGTCAGCTGGATTTCACCACGACGCCACAGCACCTTTTTTCGGTCGTCCGACCCCTCCGCTAATTAGATCCTGGCTGCAGTTCCAACCCCCCCGCCTATTCCGACCCCCCAGTAATTAGGCACCTAAGAGTAGACACTATTATAACTTGCGTGAATTTGATTTTCATAATGACTGACTTGTCCAGCAGAAAACTGTCAAGACTGCTTGCACTTTCTTCGCATGCTTCTTCGCTTCCTTGAAGCGCTTCACACTTGATTTTAAGAAATACGCTAATGAAGGTGTCAATATTATTGATGTAGCTTAAACTTCGTCCCGGCTTTAATAAAGCCTGACACCTCCATGTGTTGGCAAACCTCTTATATTTTGTGTATGAAGTTTATTGTAAACACGATTCTTCTGCAGTTAATGTCACTGTTTCTCTCTCTTTTGCAGACATTGGTGTTTATGATCAAGCAAGATATTCAAGTAAACATGATTTTTACTCTTTTCGTCATCGCCCATTTGTCACTAGTATTGCATGCGTAAGTTATAGGAATTGAATTTCCTTCTGTATTCTATAATTTTAATCATATATTCATAATAATATCTATTAGTCTTTGTACTTGTTAGTCTTAACATTCATAAATCTTTATAGTTATTAGTCTTTGTATATTTACCAGGTTCCTTATCTTTTGGGCGATGGGACAGCTGCCCTCTTGTCCTTGCCTTGAAGCACCTTTGATTTGCATGAATACTGTATTGAGCAAAATAATTAGAGTAGGACAATTAAAGTTAGCCGAAATCGGGTTTTCGATGCTATAATCGTTTAAAGCATCAAAATTGAATCTTGAAAGTGACTGAGGGTGAAACTCTTCACCCCACTTGGTCAAAGCCCTTATAAAATCTCAAACTTTGAACGCCCATGAAATTAATAATGCAAGCACTAAGGTAGTGGAACCTCGCACCTAGACTAAATAGGAACTTGGTATTGAAAATGCTATATCTCGAAATTTTGGGCAATTAAAGATTTCAGTCTTGAATTCTAACTCTGTATTCACTGTTTCTCTTTAGTTGTGAATCAAATGGTTGTTTTCTTCCTGCGGCTTATGACAAGAAAATACGGCCAAATGCTGACAAAGGTAAGGATGCCCAACAGAGAAGCAAAATTGCCTGTATCGGGCTTAATGTTGCGAAAACCTTTATGTGAACATTTTCCTGCAATCGTTCGTATTTATAGCATTATGTTTCTAACGATGCTAATCTCGATTTTTATCAGGAATACCAGCCAACATCAAATTTCAACTGTATATCGAGTCTTTCAGCTCGCTTGATGTGTCAAAGATGGTAAGTGTCTATCTCTATGCTACACGTTTTTTTTTATAAGAAACCAGTTTATAAGAAACCTAGAACTAGACACCCAAAAAGTTAAGAAACTTTTAGAACTAGGAGGAAGAAGTTAAGAAACTGTAGAAATTTTTGTGTCCGTTTTCCAACATACTGATTCACATTTGTGGAGGTAGTAATTAGTTCTCAAGCATTTCAGTGCGATTTCTTGCACCAGCGTGGCTAATACTGTATCCCGTGTATCCCACAGAAGGTTTTTTGTCGTTTTTACTGCAATTCATTTCAATTCATTAAGAAACTGTTAAGAAACTTTTAGAACTAAAATTGGACCAAAAATTAAGAAACTTTTAGAACTAGGCCCCGAGCTAGGTTTCTTATAAAAAAAAGCGTGTATGTAAAAACTGTGATTAAACGAGGTCCGTTCTCATTTAAACGGGACATTTATCCGTAGCTTTTTCGTGCCTTGAAATGGAATGGTCTGCTTTTTTTAGTTGTTACTGAGATAAAAACTGAGAGTATAATATTTTTCTACAAAAAATAGCGTTGTTTTAATGCAATGCAGTAGGAAAATCGTTTTATGCTTTGTTTTTAGATATTGTTTTCGTTTGCCAATTCAATCTTAGAAACTCTTTAAAATGACCCCAGGGAGGCCCTTGATCAAATTTTGTAAGGAACGTGCCGCCCAAACATACCTAACCTTATGCCCGACGTTATACCAATTTTTCATTCTTAAAACATAAAAATCGTGAAATTGGACACCATTCTTTTACTTAAATCGTGAAAATCTACACCATTCTTTATAACAAAACACCAAAATCGTGAAACGGGAGACTGTTCCTTGTATCAAAATCGCAAAAATTGATACCGTTCTGGTGCACACCCCAGTACCCAAATTATACACAGTGCACTCTCAGGGAAAATCACTACACCGCTCTATACTGCACTCATCAATTTTTAGGAGTTCAATGCATACGGCTACATAATGCAAAGATGGAACGACGATCGGCTCGCTAGTCTCAATAACACGCCTGTCATTCTTGAAGCTAAAGATGTGGCCTACATTTGGTTGCCAGATGTTTATTGTGTTGACTGCAGAAGCAGTAATTTGGAGAGTGGCTATAATGCAAAAGAATGTATGGGACGCATCAATAAAGGAGGAAATGTCTACTTCAGTACCGGGTAATTCACTTCTTCTGTTTACACGTTTTTATTGTGCGAGAAAGTTCGGAATGACCCCAGTACTCAAACTTTGTTATCAATCCCAGACTTCAGTATTCAGTCTCAATCTCTGTCTTCAATATTCAAACTTATATTGCTGTCTTGGTACCTTAATTCTTCAGGAGTTTATAGAAGAAGCGAAATTTTCACAGAAAATGTGTCCTTGGATGGAGTAGTTAATGCATCAGCATTGTTGCACAGTACCGTTGAGAGGGGGGTTCCAGCGGGGTCAGAGGCCCGGGGCCCGGGCTGTGAAAAGGCCCGTAAAAATTGAAATTCTCTAAATGTTTCCCTCATGAAACCTCTTGAAGGCCCGGTACGATTACATTACCCCAGAGCCGCTCTGTCTCTCGTCGGCCCTTGCAGGTCACAGATTGGATTCTACTTCACCAGACCTCATTTTTCTGGTTTTCTGTTTTAGCTTATTTTAAAGAGTCTATTTCTTAGGGTTATGTTGGTTGGCTCATGTCACATGGATCTCAGATTGTTTCCCTTCGACAAACAAAGATGCAGTCTTCAATTTACTAGCTGTGAGTCTTCTTTCTTCACACTATTCATATTATTAAAGAAAAACAATTGTTAGACAGGGATGACAAGGCTCTTCTCCCATAAAGCACTAAAAAGTCGAGCGGGAGGAGAACCTTGGCTTGAAGAGTTACTTGAGAGTTACTTGGCGATTTCATTGAGCTGTATAGCTAAGTGGAAACGTCGTTGGCTCTCTGGTCATGCAGCCCAGGTTCGAATCCCATCTATTGTGGCATGCAACTTGTTGATAAATCTATCCTTGTATACGCCATTCATGACAAATACAGGGTGGCCCAAAAAAAAGGGACCCCCTAACTAAATAATTTATAAATAATTTATTCTTAAGTTGGAAATTCATGAAATTAATACTACATTATATCCAACTCAACTGAGATATATGATGTAAATATCATGATGATATGGGTTAGTATCTCGGAATAAATTGACTTTAAAACTTTGCAATCCAAAAACGTACTGTAACAAAATATGCAACTTTATACCCTTACGTAATCCTTAGGCAACAAAAAAGAAAAATCAATAACTCATTCTTTCAGTCAAATGATATTCAAAATGTCCTCAATCCTGCTCAATACACTTCTCTAGTATGACTGACCATACATTAATGTCATGGCAATTTTACTCTGGGATAACGATTCTCCTTCACGCACGATTGCAGTACAGTACGCAATGGTGGAATATAAACAGCTGGTTTTTGGACATCATGAATTTAATGTCCCATTGCGCCGAGATGGAAGCTCTTATCACCACCATATTTCTACACGATAGCGCACTTGACTTGAATATTACCTGGTATAAATTTGATAAAATTCCTCCTTGAGAAAACTTATTCAGGAATTATTTACCTAAGGGGGTCCCTTTTTTTTGGGCCACCCTGTATATACAAATATTTATGGTGCTGAAGAGGGCTCAACATAGCCGAAACGCAATGAAAACGGGGAGGAGAGCCTTGGGCTGTATAATTTAGAGAGTTACTCGGCGATTTTTGTTTAGCTCATTAGCTCCTTGGGAACGTCTTTGGCTTTCTGATCATGCAGTCCAGATTTGAATCCCATCTATTGTTTACGCCACTTCTGGAAAAATCTATCTTAGTGTTCACCATTCGTGACAGATATGTATGAATAATGTATATAGTGTTGAAGAAGGCTCAACCTAGCCGAAATACAAACCAGTCAAACAGAAGGAGAGCCTTGGGCTGTAAGACTTGGAGGGTTACTCAGCAATTTCATTGAGCTCTATAGCCCAGTAGAAACGTCACTGGCTTTCTGGACATTCAGTCCAGTTTCGAATCCCATCTATTGTAGAAATTGTGCATGCAACTTGTGGAAAAATCTATCCTAGTATTCGCCATTCATGACAAATCTTTCATTCGTTTAGATGGATATAATATGAGCCTAATCAACTTCACTTGGTTCAAGACTCCATATGTTAAAGAAACTAGTATGGATCAATACATCGTAACTGATGTACAAGAAAAAACAAGAATCGATGTCTATAATGGACGTAAGCTTTACCAATGATATCATGTTTAACTCGATTAAATGATTTTTTTGCTTTACAAGTTTGTTGAGTTTGCTACAATTAGCGCTCACCCCGACCATTTCTAATAGATACTGTAGATGGAGCTTTTTATCTGGAATCAACTGACGCCACATGACTTCACCTGACCTTTCTTGACCCTTTGACCCTGCATGACCATTTTTGAACTTCATGACCCAAGACGATAATTTCTGGTAGGTAGATGGAATTTTTTATCTGGAATCAACTGTTACAACATGACTTTATCTGACCTTATTTGACTCTAGATGACCCCTTCTCTGATTAATTATTTGTATGATCTTTTATGACCCTTTCTGACCTTAAGTGACCTTTTTAGTTGGCCCTAGATGACCCTTTCTGTGATAAATCAGTTATAGCTGACCTTTTATTGCCTTTCCTGACCTTAAGTGGCCTATTTAATTGACCCTAGATAACCCTTTTTGTAATACGATTATTCCAGCTACCCCCAGCTGATCTTTTATTACCCTTCCTGTTCTTGAGTGACTTATTTTATTGACTCTAGATGACCCTTTCTGTCATAAGTTGATTGTAACTGACTTTTCATTACCCTTCCTGACCTTGAGCAACCTATGTAGTTCAAAGATCGGTTGCAAGACCCTGCGTGATATTACCTAACCTTTCTTGACCCGATCTTCCTGAGTGACTTTGATAACGATTCTAATAAAATTTTTCGTCTCCGATTCTTTACCTAAAAATTAATTTTTCAGATAAATTCATGATTATCAGTGCGATATTCACATTCGATAGAAGAGTTGGATTTTACATCTTACAGCTGTACCTTCCCACTGCAATGCTGGTATGCTTGTCGTGGGGAATGCTTTGTTTAGACCAAGAAAGCTCTGGAGATCGAATCACAATTGGCCTAACTCTATTCTTGACAATGATCTTCTTGCATGGCTATGCGAATACGTCGCTTCCCAGAGTTTCTTATATCAAATCAGTGGATTTGTTTATGGTTGTTTCTCTCGCTGAGATATTGCTCATCCTTGTGGAATCGCTGGTTGTCACTAATATGTATGTCAAGGAGAAGAAGAAAGAGGAGAAGAAGAAATTAATGAGAGCCTATTCTCAAGAGCTATCATTGGAGAACAGGGTTGACAACACGAAAAGGATTGAGATGGTAAGTCTGAAATGTTTCAGATGTTTGAGAAGCAATTCAAGGCCTTTGCCAAAATGATCAAACATTTATATTCAAGCAACCGAAATTTGCTTCTCAAAAAAATTGTATCAATGTTTGGCAAGTAGCAAAACATTGCTTTTTTGCAAAGACTGTCCTTGGTTGATAGCAAGAGAATGTTTGAGATTGTAAGTCTGAAATGTTTCAGATGTTTGATAAACATTTCAAGGCCTGAAGCATTGTTGTTTAAACAACCGAAATTTGTTGGCTAAACAAAATTTTTAACGTTTGGCCTCGTCTCAAAACATTGCTTTTCAAACATCGCTTGCTGGTGGCAAGCAGAAAATGTTTTGCAACATTCAAAGCCATTGCTAAACGATTCAGCTTGCAAAACAATGTGTTACGAGGTGGAACAGTGCAACATTTTGTTGGTAAAGCAAATCGTGAATGTTTTTAATAACGTTTGATAGTTTTGCCGGAGAGCTTTCTTTCTACCTCCTTAGCATAAGTCCGATCGCATGCATTTTCTATCTTCATTGCGAAAGATCCTGAAGAATTAACTATTTGACTGGTCCTGTGCTTATACAATGTTTTTTTTTCAGTTTGATGTCGATAAAGATTCAATGGCCAAAATGGAAAACAACGGCTCTGTTCTAAGAAGATCTAAAAATCACAGTGACAAAAAACTTGAATCGTACGAGCTTAAAATACCATCTTCCGGTAAGGGAATTGACAAGGTGGGACGCGATTTCAAGGATGAGCAGCGTCTATTATCTACACAGACTATGCAAGATGAAGGCCATTCTACATGTGGATATCCAATGTATTTAAAGATTGAGAAATGCTGCACAGTTTTACTGCCGTTGTCCTACGTGGTATTCAATTTGTGGTATTGGGTGTATCATATGTATATGATAGAGAGTAACGAATGACGATAGCATTGATTGTTGGTATGTTATTGTTTATTTCTTTGCTACATCTTGAAGTTATGTATAGACATTATACAGGCTGGGTAGCCCAGAGCTCTTAAACTTTGATCGTTGCTAAGAGTTGCATGATTAAAAGTCAAAGAAGCTCTTTAAGATGACAATATAAAGAGCAAAATCAGGCAAAAAGACGAATCTTAGACGGCACTCACACTGCATGATACACCGGTGTTCATTAAGCCAGTTGAACAAATACCGATTTTTGATTGGTCAATTCAATGAGCCGAATTGATTTGATTGGAGGAAGTTAATACTGATTTAAATTAAACGTGTCAGTGTTAAAGCAGTATTGCTTTGAAAATGACTTTCATCAAACATCAAGCTTAATGCATCCCCTTCAGTTGCGAATTTCAGGTTCAAGATTTAGCTTATTCATACCAAAAACTTACTCACTGCCTCTCTCTGCCTAGCATGCAGCATAAAAAGGAGGGTACGTGGAAGGAGGGTAATTGGTCTTTAGATCTGGCCTCGGGGTGGCGCCCAGATATGATTAACTGAAGAGGAGCCTTCGGATCACCTCGACCTTCGGTTTAATCCTTATCACGTTCCAGAGAGTGTATTCACAAAAAAAAAGAGAAAAAGTAGGCCGAGAGACAAAAGTTGCTTTCATCAGGGGCTTTACTTATATTTAAAGGTATTACGTACTTCAACCTAGTGAAATTACGAAGAACCATAAACGATTTAAAGACAATTTTCATAACTCTAAATTTATTCTTCAATGTTTATAATTTGCTTAAATGTTCTTCGGTTTGTCTTTATATACAAAATAAGGTATTTCAGTATTTTCGAGATATCCCTTCGATTATAAGTTTAAATAAATAATTAATACTACAGAGTATAATACTAGAAGCTGTTAAAATTGTTCGTTTAATGACTACTGATGCATAAGCAGCATCTCAGACAGGCTCCATGTGTATGGTTGTTTCCTTGTTTCTGGTGTACTTAATCTTCTAAATTAAGCAGAGTACTCAATACCTAAAATGTTTTCAAGGCAGCCCGTGTCTCACCCGCTTGGTTAAACAAAACGAAGGGTTTGTTATGTTCAAGTAGAAGCCCGGAATCCTCATCATTTTCATGGATATGTTACATACCACCAGGGAGGAGAGCTTGTGTTCCACTGATTCCTGATGGTGACAGCATAGAAAACAGACCATCTTTTTGAGGCTGTATGCAAAAATTTGGAGCGAGGAGGGATCAATCAGGTGGAGCACAGACTGCCTTTAAGTACCCCTAGGTAAACAATAACATTATATGCTTTCAAAATCTGTTTAATTGTGGGACCTATGCTTCAAAGTTTGAATCCACATCCACCAATAACAGCAGTAACGTTGCTTGCAGTATTTTAAAACTGTTTTACCGACATCGCAACTGAAACATGTGTGTTGCATTGGAGTTTACATGAGCCATCAATCTCCAGCATTCTTTTCCGTTCACAGAATCATTGTAAGGTTACTGAATGAATGAACAAGTCTAAAATCTATCAATAATGATTATGATTATGCTTACTTTGTAGAATATGAGCCCAGAACCAGACATTGAAAAGAATGTACGAAACGGGGACCAAAAACGAGAAAAATCGATCCACTCTTTTGGCCTTTGCAAATGGTTTTTTACATTTCTTTTTAGCAGCTCCTGGTTTTACCTTCTTGCAGCTGAAAATATCGATCAGTGATCTGTTGTTCTCTTCTGGTATAAATTCCTTATACGCTAACATCTTGTGATTTTCGTTGCTGCTTTTTTCCATATTAGCATTGTTTGACTCGTGGATATCAGATACGCTTACCTAAAGAAAAGGAGAAATTGCAACAAATTGCACTTAAAAATAATCTGGGTACTAGTTTCCTTGTCTTCATGTTCAACCTTCCGCGGCGTCAATGTCATCTTGGCTGTTTTCACGTTCTCGTGACACCATAAGGTTTTGTCACATCGAGGCGAAGGACTGAGGGTTGCCCTGATAAGGATGCCCTTACCTGTACCTTGCGACGATAGCAGGTGTGTGTGCCTATCAACTATCAACTATGGATTTAGATTAGACAGTTGGGTCACAGTATTCATATAAATAGTGAACTGAAAGAGAGCGAATCAAGGACTTTCTGATCGCAGGGCGCCCGCCCTGGCCACTGGGGCTCGCTCCACATCCTCGCTCCACGCAGAGCAATCAGGATTATTAGTCAGTTGAAAACATGAAACAAAGTGCGATCTATGAGTTGCGAGTTGTCATTTTATCTACTACCCCCCCCCCCCCCCCTAAGCAAAGTTCAAACGAGGAGTGTAGGGAATGCTGCGCTTCGATATCATGACCGCATACAAAAGCCCTTACTCCTGTCTAGCCTAGTATTTGCAGGTTCCTTTTTCTCGTCCTTTCTAACCCTGCCTTAGAGGCTTTATACCCAAAAAACCACAGTGCAAGCTTTCGTGGAGGTAAAAATCGTTGAACTGCTTGTTAAATAAAGAATGTGAAGGTGAAGGTGAAGGTGAAATGGTGTTTTAGCGCCAGTAGCTAGGATCTCGGTAGTAGGTTAACTTATCGAGACCTCGACCCTGGCTGTGACGCTACCGTGGCTGGGCTCGAACCGTGACAACACTGAGCTTCTGACACCACGAGTCAGCTGGCTTACACCACGACGCCACAGCACCTTCTGTCTAAGAAAATTCTGCCGCGTACCTTTTTGCTCTCGCTTCTGCTCCTCTTCCTAAGAGACAACTTGGTTTGAACGCGCAACATCTCCTCTGTTGCCTGCATCTTATAGATAACCACTGACTCCAGAATTGCCACTAGAATCTCGAATACAGACACAACCATATAGATATCCAGTAGCTTGATATAAGACACTTTTGGAAGTGAAGTATTCGCATATCCATGAAGAAATATCATTGTCAAGAACAGCGTTATTCCGATTGTCAAACGGTCTCCGACGTTGCCGTGGTCTAAAC
>JACTAT010000447.1:16106-26651 GCA_014526335.1 Chrysaora quinquecirrha | reverse complement strand
ACGTAGTTTAACTTTACATTCTTGAGTTTTGTTGTGCAAAAAGTACACTTATTTTCTTTTTTTCTATAAGAAACTTTGCTCTTGAAACATTTGGTAGCGTTTCTTATGTTAAATAAAAATCCCCAAATTTTGTGAATTTGAAAAAAGATTTTATGAATATGGTTCGGGGGCTTTCGAACACTACGTACAGTTCCTGAAGAAAGAATTACAACAGTACAGAAACGTAAAATCAGTAAATTGTTGTAGAATTTAGAATTTGAAGTCTACGAATGTGTTTGGTACCTATTTTAGTACAAGAAGACATCGTAATTATAGGCCCTTTATTTTCGTTCGGTTCAGGCTATGCATTCATTCATTTTCAACTTCTCATACTTCCTTCCGCTATACAGTACTTGGCACAACTTTGCATTCCTATGATCACGAAATCACCTTTCTGCAGCAATCCCCCTTGTATTACACAGGTCATTCGTACTCCAATTGCACATTTCCTTATTTTTCCACCGAGGGGCAAATCTTATAACTGGACGAGATTTTTGGGATTTTCACAAAAGAACAATAGAATTTCCTGAAAATTATTAAAGGATTTTCAAAATAACAATAGCCTTTTTCAAAAAGTGGACGAGATTTTTTGAAGTGATTTGCCCCTCTTTTTCAACAGTGCTGTGGGGTCGCGAGGCTGAACTTGAATAAAATAAACCTTCATCTTTATATTTCTATTTATCTCAAAAAACTTCAATATTTTAATTAATTTGTCTACCCAAAAAAATCTTAGTTTGTTATTACTTTTAATTTTCAATTTCAGGTTTTTAACTTGTATCTTACTGTTTTGACCATGTATCAAATGATATAAAAAATTCAATCCTTTGTGTTGTGTCACAAGTTTACAGAAGTTCAAGTTACTCTGCTTCCGGCTGCTTCCGGTAGGCGATCATGTTGTTTCGGTTATGCAATTTCATTGATTTCATTTACTCCACTTCAAGATCTTGTGTTTAAGCACATGTAAACGTTTGTTCTCAAAATATCGTTGATTTCCAATCCTAAAATTGTTGCATTTTTTGTGTTTTCGATTTTAATATTTTTATAGTAAATTTATTGATATTTTCAATTTCTTCTTTTTTCCTAATTAGTATTTGAAAATGACGATTCGATTTGGCAGGCATTAAGCTTATAAATCATTGTCATTTAATATTTATTTTTCGATCTTTTGTGACTCTTAGAACCCTCCGTTCCCGGTGATTCCCGCCCGTTCCCGGTGATTCCCGCTCGTTCCCGCTCGTTCCCGCCCGTTCCCGCTCGTTCCGGCCCGTTCCCGCTGATTCCCGGTCATTCCCGCTCGTTCCCGCTGATTCCCGCTCGTTCCCGCTGATTCCCGGTCATTCCCGCTCGTTCCCGCTGATTCCCGCTCGTTCCCGCTGATTCCCGGCCATTCCCGCTCGTTCCCGCCCGTTCCCGCTGATTCCCGCTCGTTCCCGCGCGTTCCCGCACGTTCCCGGTGATTCCCGCCCGTTCCCGCTGATATTCCCCATTCCTGCTTTTAGAAATAGCCGTTCTTGCCAACATTGCTAAATCAAGTTTTCCTGCGGCTAAAATAATTTTATCAGAAATTATCTCGAGAGAAACAAAAGATGGTAAGAAAATCTATGATGCAAAGATAAAAGAAATTAACGCAGCAATGCACAATATGAGTAAAGAGCTTGGTATTGACATTATCGAAAATGATAATCTTGATCTGCCGAAATTTAGACAGGATGGTCTACACCTAAATTTTCTTGGCGCAGCAATACTGGCTAAGAACATGAAATCGAATCTTCTGCCAAGTAGAGATAATTATAATAAAAGAATGGAAAAAAGTCATTACCACCAATTGGAGAAAACAGAAAGGAAAAGAAATGTTAATCAAAATGAGTCCCCGACAACAGATGAAACTTACAGACCACAGAAATCCCAAGAACAAGTGAATTTTAATGGACCAATGAACTGGTCAAATATGCCAGGAGGAATTCCTATGTATGGGCAACCGCAACCACCTTTGTGGCCGTCTCGGTGGCCGTATCCTTCTTTGCAACCAAACCAAACACCTTTCGGTTTCCCCGGTTTCCCTTATCAGTATTTCAAACTTTTTAACTTTTAAATAGAAACTAAGTCGTATGCTAAATCTATCTTTTAAACACCCACCATTAGCATTCTTAGAATAACGAAATTTGTTTTTCACTTTCCAATTTTCCCTTTTACTCGCTGTCTAATTATGAAGTTAATGTTTTGTTTAGTTCAAATAAACCCAAGCTGAATGATCTAATAGATAATCACGATTTAAAAAAGTACCTAAATCAAATAGAAGATAAAACAGAAGATAAATACTACACCATTGATAAGAAATATAAAAAACCACTCTTTTTCGTTATTTCACTTAAATATTCGCAGTCTGAATAAGCATTCAACCGAGCTTATTAGCCTCCTTAGTTCGCTACATGTAGATTTTGACTGCATCTGTTTAACGTAAACATTACCAAATCCCTAAAGCGAATAGAAAATGGGGTGATCTCATGATTAGAAATAATGGTGCTCGTCTTTGGAATACTTTGCCTACTTCACTTAAAGGTATACAAAATCCAAAAACCTTCTCCACTAAGTTAAAAGAACTGATACGTAATTTGTGCATAAGCTTGTATTTTCTGATTTGGACTATTCTGGCTAGCTTTGAGAAAAGAAAACGCCATCATTGTATGGAAATTCTTCAAACAAATCATATTTATGACTCAAGTGATTTTTATCTCTCCTAATAAGTAGATAGGCATGCATTGGTTCAAGATCACAAACGAATCTGATTTAGCTGTTTCGGGAATTTGTTATTATGTATGATGCTATATCCAGCAATTTGCCTCTCATATCACATTTGTATTCTTTAAAGACGTTCTTCATAATCGCATCGCAAATTTTCAATACCGAAAGGGTACAGGAATTGGTGCCATATTTTTCAATACAGACAGTCTGTGTCTGCTGTAAAGCATTTGCTATCATCTTTTCTTTTGCAATTTCATTAGCGTTTCCATTGCTGTTGATTGACTGACTGGCAAGTTTGTTATTGCAATTTCAACTTTTTTGTTCCCGAATTAAGAGCCTGCCATACCATGTCTATTGACATCTTTTTTTACATCAAACTCATTACAGAGACACTGTATCACTATCAAATGATCCCACATTGTGGCTTGTTGTACTGGATGTTTTTCACAAGGACTTGGTTCCTTTTCCTGGCGCAAAGAGTTGTCTAGGACTTTGCTGACTACATGGGTTAGAGTTTGAGGAGAGTCCTTTCTGATGTCTTGCTAATATGGATAAGAAAACGATGGATTCACCCAGATTATCTCAGAAAGCCGGTTTATCTGCAAAAAAACCTGGTTCATCTGAGAAAAACTGGATTTTTTTTCTGCAGATTAACCAGGTTTTTTCTGAAAAACCGAGTTTTCTGAGAGAAAACTTACTTTTCTGAAAAACCTAGTTTATTGCATTGAAAAACCGGGTTTTTCACATAAACTTTGTTTTTCAGGTAAACTTGGTTGAACAACTAGGTTTTTTTAGATAACAAGAGTTTTTTCAATAAATCAGATCATCCCGGTTTTTCTGATAAACCTAGTTTTCCTGAGATAATGGAGTTCTTCATAGAAACTCAGTAGGCCTATATGATTTAGGTGATTTTCTAAATTCGTTGTAAAATGGAATTTTATATAGCAAAATTGACAAGCGCCCTCTCCTGTATGCTGTGTTCCTAGTTTTAGCAATAGTTGTTCCGAACCTATTGTGAACACAGTATAGTTTTTAATTGCCGAAAAAACTCGTTTTTCTAAAATTGTTGGCCATCGTCTGCATCGATATTCCTTTATAGCTATGAAGTCACACCATTCCGTGCCACCCTCCCAATCAAGAAATATCAATTACACTCAGAAAATGATGGAAACACCCATTGCCCATGTTTACATTTATTTTCGCAAATATAATTTCGCTAATGTTCGCTTTATGTAACAGCAATTTCAAATATTGATGTCAAACTTTAATTCTTCTTGCTTTCAGTTTCGACCATTTATCAGCAAGCTTATTAACGTCTATGTTGTCAACTACATCACTTTCACAAGCAATGATCATGAGGTTATTCAGTCGATGATCAGTCATTTTGACCGCAAATAGGTCTTCAGCAACTTGAGCCTTGAAAAGAGCGCTCATTACTAGCTACGGACACTGGCGCAGTCAGGGCAATTTGATAAGCTTTTGCAAGATGTGATACAGATGCCTTTTGCCAACAAATGGCAGAATAGAAAATAGAAAAATTCAATGCTTGAGTCAACTAACTACAAATGATTTCAAAAATATTTTTACCGAATAAGACTAAAGTTTACCGAATAACACTAGAACATTGGGGGTGTCACACCCCACACCCCCCTGCTCCTGACCTCTGATGTCCGTCAGGTTGAACATTTTGAAAGTCATTCAATTTCTTGAACTTCTTGGCTGTGGAGGCGCTCAACAGTAGTAAAATTAGTAGTAAAAACCTAATGGCCACTTTGGGCGCATTTCCTGATTTAGGCCATTTTGATCGTTCTTTGCTTGGATTGTTGTTTTGAGAAAATAAGTTGAAATATCACATTGAAATTCTGTCGAGACATACACAATAAGATGAAAAGTATTTCTATGGGGAGTGGAGGTTTGAGCAATTCTCTAGAAATTTTATTAATGCTTATGTTTGAAAAGGTGGCCACTTTGGGCGCAAGGACTCTACACAATTTAACCTTCTTCTGCGTCTACAACTCACGAGACTCTCGAGAGGGAAGTCAAATAAACAAAATGTAGGCCGCTCTTGTATAATTATGATGGTCAGCAGCACACATCATTAGGTAGGGTCTTCAGGTCCTTAGGGTTACATGTTGTTTATATAGGGTTAGGATTGAGGTATGGTTTAAGGGTTAAGTTTTTGGTTGGGGTTATGCTTTAAGAGTTTGGATAGCACAGGTAAAAAAGCGTTGAAATCCAACGTGTAATGCAACGTGAAATCCGCCGTATAATCCTACGCTCAATGTAATGCAACGGGCCGTGTAATCCAACGTTACTTTAGACATGCCCGTGAAATGCAACATGTAATGCAACACCATGTAATACAACGCGTAATGCAACAACGAGAAATACTACGTGTAATGTTCCACTGAGTATAATACTACGTGTAATACGACATCGAGTAATACTACGCACAATGCAGCACAGAATTATGCAACAAGATTAGATGCAAAAAATAAACAAATTTCACTTTATAACTTGAATTCAAAATGTCATCAAATGTTATTAAAAATAATAAAAGCAGTTACAAGTTAATAAGGTTAAAAGTTCATCAGAAGGTTGTTGCATCTCGTTCCACCATAAAGTCATCCTTTCCTCAGTCAACAACATAAGCTTCCATCCAAAGCTCACAAAGCAGTCATACTCAGTATCAACCTGAAATGAATATACAGTAAGGTCTAAATATTAGTATAGGGTATTGTATAATTTAAACTAACAACATAAAGTTAAAACAGTTTTGATAAACAAGCAGAAAATAGAAAGTAAAACAGCCTTTGAAATAAATATACCTATCTCCACACATCCTGGATTCTTTTCAGTGAGCTTGTTTATCAGGTACATGTTCACCTAAAGATGAAAAAATTGGTTTTTTATAAAAACAACTGACAAATATTATTGCATGCTAATATTTTTACATGATAATCAGATCAGAAAAACACTCACCCAAGAGCACAGATAATGCAAAACAGATGTACAGTATAGTCATTTCCACAAATTTTCGATCAATCCAGTTTGAATTTCTAGGTGAATCCAATTAGCTTGGCCTGAAATTTAAAGACTATCTACAATGATATTCAACTGAAGAAATGTGCCTACTTTATCTTATGCTTGATTTTGTAAACAAAATAAACTCAGTTAATCTTCTAAACTAACTAGGAAGTTCCACTGTAGTGTTGAGAAGTTTTGCATGTATCTTTAGTTTTATGAAAATAAGGCTCTACTTCAATGTTTTAAATGTACAAGTGACTGCCAGGGGCAATTCACTTCAATTGAAATTTCAGAAAGACATACAAGAATGAAGTGAATTTCACTCAAGGACAATTAGAGACTTCCTTTAGAAGCAAAAGGGTTTAAAAATAGAAATCCTAGCAAATTTTGTGCATGATTCTGACCGCTTGTACCAGACTTCAGTAAGATTCAACAAATTGTCTTGGGGTTTTCTGTAAAGCAATAGGATTTCCAACGATGGGGTACAAGATTTCCAAAAATTGAAGTACCCCCCTGATTCACTCAATAGAAATCTTGTACACACTTGCTAGAAATTCAATAATTTTTTTTTTTAAATTCTTGCAAATCCTTTTGTTGTTTGGCAGCCTTAAGCTCAAAAAATGACTGCATTTTAAGCTTAATATCTTGTTCAATTCCTTAAACCTGCACAATTAGACTCTTGAGATACACTAGAGAAACCGGATTTGTAATTAGCTTTAAAGATGTAATATGCAAACTGATCTGCTTATCCACAAAGTTGTTTGAAAAACCTTTTTTATAATCACTAAAATATCACAATACATATTACGATCTGCACAACTTGACAAAAGTTACTTTTCAGTGCTATTTCGACGAAAACCACTCAAGAAGCAAACCGTATCCACCAGTAGTGCTTATAGATTCACTAGCGCGAGCCTGGTTTTGCGGTTGGTCAGGTGCTTGACATTCTGCTCGGCTTTGCACAATGAAGTGCTTTATTTTTGCAATTATCTATTCAAAAGAATTGAAGAATATTTAAGAAGCTAATAATTAATAGAAAGTCAAGTCAAAGGTCAATTTGAAAGTCAAGAGCATTTAACCGCCTCTTCCCAACATTGCTCAACATGTATCAATTTTTGTTGAGCATTGACGAGTGAATGCCAAGAGTGTTAGGCCAAAGATTAATGATCAAACATTTTGGTATATTATTCTGATACAATCTGCTTGTTGCATGCTATACAGTGTTGAAATGTTTACTTGAACCTTTGCTTCTTTCCTCGATCTTTGCATCTCTGATTTCACTTTATCATCAGCTGCAGTGTTATGTTCATTTAAGTTGCTTATCTTCAAATTTGCTAATTTAGTTAGGCCAGGTCCAAAACGCGGACTTCGCGGACCCCATAGCTAAATAACTTATAAATAATTTATTCTTACGCTGGAATTTCATCAAAAAATACTACATGATATTCAACTGTTTCATATAAATATAATGGTCATATGGGCTAGCATCTCTAAATAAATTGCCTTTAAAACTTTACCATCTAAAATGCACAGTAACAAAATATGCAATTTTATATCCTTATGCAACAAAACAGAAATGACTCATTCTTTTAGTCAAATTCTATGTTTAAAATGTCAAACATGTCCTCAATCCTGCTCAATACACTTCTCTTATATGAATGACCATACATTAATGGCTGTGACAATTTTGCGCTGAGATAATGATTTCTCTACACCCACAATCACAGTACACAATGATGGAATAAAAACAGCTGGTTTTTGGACATCATGAATTTAATGTCTAATTGTGCTGATATGAAAGCCGTCATCATCAATATATTTCTACACAATATCGCACTTGACTTGAATATTACCTGGTATTTATTTTGTATAATTCCTCCTTGAGAAAATTGTTCAGAAATTATTTACCTAAGGGGGTCCCTTTTTGGGCCACCCTGTATAATGCATATGCTGTCTTGTATTACTTGAAAGGTGAACCACTAGATGGTTGTATCATCTTGGACAAGACGAATGGTTTGTGCTGTTGATCTTAAAGGCAAGTGCCTTCTCAGGACTTGAACTTGAGATTGTCTTGAAGTGGCAAATGCCTTGCGATTTCTAAAATTGGTATCTAGCTCAAATGAACATCATTTCAAGAGAGAAATTTATTTTCCCTTCAATGATCACTTGCAATATGTTCATTTGATAACAATACCCATATGATATTCCTTTATGCTTCATTGAGGGGGCTCATATAGCATTTTTTGAAATTTTCCACCCCCAAAGCATTTTATAATGACCCCCACCTTTTACCAAAATGTCGAAGTATGACCTCCCCCTTTTTAATTTTAAACCCCCATCCCCATATGAGGCTTTTGAAATTTCCCAAAGAACAGAAATTGTTTGGTCCCAAACAAATCAATTTTTCAGAGCAAAAATTGAAAAAATGTCAAGTTTAACAAATAGTATTTCGTTTTTGCTATTGCACCATAGAATTACACTACAAGGTCTTCTTTAGTAGATTTAAAAGTGAAACAAATATCCACCCCTCCATTTTGTTATTACCCCCTATTTTAATGGTATATTCGAGAGATTCCCCGTAGGTCATTTTATTATGCACCCCCACTTTGTGAAAATTTAGAAAAATTCTTACCCCACCTGCTTATTTTACCCTCCCTACAATTTAGCACAAAATGTTAATTGGTCTTTCGGATTCAGCTACATGATATCTTGATTCGTTCTGTCTACTCTTCCCCATTGTACATTCACCCCCATCAGTCATTCGATTGATCGATAACAGAAACAAGTTGTCGTTATTCCAGCCGTCACTAGTCTTAACCGGTCTAAGCTTGCAAACAACGACTATCTGAGAATAGAAGAAATGGGCAAAAGAACCTGATATAATACACCTAATATAAACAAGCGCAAGAATACCGGGGAAAAAACAGCGGGTTACCTAAAATGACCCAACAGCATGGCCAGGTCAAAAACGCGGACTTCGCAACAGTTTGAATATATCGCAACAGAAACCCAGCTTTTTCTCTTCATTCAGATTTTAACATCAAGTATATCTAAAAAGAGACATGAAATGATAAAATCCGTAGTTCGCGTTATGCCTTCTATTTTACGAAATCATTCATTTCAGAAGTATTTATTAAAATCGGAATTAGGGTATGGATTAACAGGCCATTTTCTTGAGGGCTTTAGTCTGGTTGTGGCAGTTCTGACCACCGTTTCCACGCGACGGGTACGGAAAACGTTTTTTCCAAATCCTTTCAAAACCCAGAATTGTTCCTGTAACAACATGGCCGTTCACCCAACAAAAAACAGCGCTTTTATTTCGTTTTGGAAGATCAGAAACTTCGAAACTGAAGATCAAGGTGACCCACTTCGACCTTACGATTTGAAATCAACGTATGAGATTTACCTGTCTTGAAGACCAGTCACGTTTTAAGAAACCTTCTGTGCTTTGTCTTCCTGGTCAGTGGTAATATTTATAATACTGTAAATGATTAGAAATCGCATTGTTTATTGTTTAATAACGAAGTAAATAACGTTATAATAGTTTGGACTTTGATTAGACTTTGTGTCCCAGCCACACAGGCGTTTTATGGACCAAGAAGAAAACTAAAAAATTTGACGAAGTCATGATGGAAATGCTAACATCAGCAAATTGTATTCATATAGGCATCAAAGGAAAGAAGCATTTGTGAGCTTTTGGCTGCTGGCAATATCACGCTCGTAAAACTTTTATGGTCAAAGTTACACGGAAATGTTAGTTGGTTTTAGGCCCTTTGATGACGTTATTGAACTCAATATTTCTGTAAACATTTTGGAAGGGCCCATGTCGAATATGGGTTTTCCTTCGCTATCAGGCCGTACCAGAAAGATAAACACTAGGTTACGCTCTTGTTTAGTTTTTGAAGACTATTTCCCTGTGTATATAATCTTGCTTGGTAAAAATTCAGCCAATTGGCAGCAATATGTTTTCACAGGTGACATATATGTCTACCAAATTGATGATTTCTATATTTGAAGCTGATCTATAATCAGGTGCATCTTTACCCAAAACAATGCATCTACCCGATTTCCCTGATAGTGAAATCCTGTACCATAGAACAAATTGACTATATCTTCAATAGGACTATAGCTGCTTGTTAGTGCTCGTTTTGATAGACAGTTTTGATATTCATCATATGATAACGTGCCTTGCACACGTGGCTGGATCTTTTTTATTCAATTCTTACATCTTTCCATGAAATTTTCTTTAAATCCTCCGCTGTGACGCTGATGTTTTCTACAAGCCTTCCTTAGAAATTAAGCAGGCTCACCCATCATAAACAGGTATCTGTTGATGAGAATGAGCTAGACCAGGGTGGATAAACTAGTTAACGAATCACAGCAAACAGTCAATAGACTGGGCTGGAAGCCTATTGCCCTAATTTCTTATGTTCTATTGAATTCGGCCGCACAACTGGAACGCGCAAATAATTTCGGTCATGCGTGATCTAACTGAGGGTACAACGTTCCAGAATTGACTGCAGAAGACACCAGGAAAGATCAGGAACGACGAGAAATGTTTATTGTTCAAATTCGTGGATGAAGATAAGTGCAACATCACGTATGATGTGCAGAAAGAATTGCTCTCAATTGACAGAAAAAAGGAGAAACTACTGGCTGAAATTCTGCATGTTAGTTTCCCCTACATCCAGAAAAACTTTACCTGCTTGCTGTCTTAAACGAGGGAGATTTTACTCT
>JACTAT010000445.1:0-19632 GCA_014526335.1 Chrysaora quinquecirrha | reverse complement strand
CAACTTTGCTGAAAGTCCTATTGTTTTCTCGGAAGTCCCGTGAAAGTCCTTTTGTTTTAATGGAAGTCTCGTACGCCTTTCTGCAGAGTGAAATGCCCCTCGGGCATATAATTGTGACGATGTATCTGCATTTTTAAGGGATATCGAAGTTGAGCTTGATGACGAGAATATTTTAGTTGAAAGGACAGTTAGCTCTCTAAGACAAAAAATTGTTGAGATCGCGCAGCAAAACTTGAATTCAAAACCAGTATTTTCAGAAAATAAGAAAAAATCCAAATCTTTCTGTGCATGGTTTGATCAAGAATGTAAAGATTTTAAGACAAGACTAAACAAAGCTAGAAAATACTATGAAAATATAATTAGAATTTCTGTCTGTAAAACCAGCCCAAGGGTGCAAGAGGCAAGAAAAGTCTATTTTGAGGAACGCAGGCAATACAAAAAATTCCTGAAACATAAGCGTAGTTCTTTCTTGAATATGGAAAAAGATAAACTTTGGGCACTGAAATAGAAATAGCACCAGCACCAATGATTCTGCAATAAGTACAAGTGAAAATATTATAAATCAAGGTCAACCTATACCTTCTCTTAATGATTTTGCGCTTTCTGCAATAGATGATTCTTTAAATTGCCCTATTAACTTCATGGAAGTCGAAAATATGTTAAAAAATCTAAAATCTGGAAAAGCGGCAGGCCTTGATATGCTGAATGCTGAACTCTTAAAAAATTTGAATGGAAGATTCGTTTCTGTTTTTGTAAAACTTTTCAATAAAATACTGAAATCGGGTCAATTTCCAGAGGAATGGTCAGTAGGCATAATCGTCCTTCTCTATAAAGGGGGTGATAAAAGCAGCCTAGATAATTATAGGGGAATAACTTTATTGAGCATTTTTGGAAAACTGTTTCTTGGTACACTATTAGATAGATTAAACAAAGTCGTTAATCAGTTTAATATTCTTTGCGAGAATCAGGTTGCTTACAGGAAAGGGTATCAAACTTCCGATCACATTTTTACGCTTCGTTCTATAATTGAATATTCATTTCAACGTAAAGGCACTCTGTATCTCTGTTTCGTTGATTTTAGAAAAGCTTTTGACTCGGTAAACCACAAAGAATTATTGCATAAGCTTGTAACCTATGGTATTAAGGGAAAATTCTTAGACATAATAACTTCGTTGTATTCAAAAGTAAAATCTTGTGTTAGAGGGAAGGACAGTCTATCTGACCTATTCCCATGTTCTCGTGGTGTAAGACAGGGATGCGTCTTAAGCCCAATACTTTTTGCTCTTTTCCTAAACGACCTAAATAATCTAATTAAGAATTCTTGCTCTGGTGTTCCTTTGAATGAGGAAACAATACATTCCCTCCTTTATGCTGATGACCTAGTTTTGATTGCTACATCTCCTGTTGATCTTCAGCTGCAACTTGATGCGCTTCATGCGTTTTCGAGTGCAGTTAACATGGAGGTTAATATGGATAAAACAAAAGTCATGGTCTTGAAAAATAAAAAACGTAAATCCAGAGCAAAACCTGAAAATGTCAAAGTATGGAAGATAGGTGGAAAAGCACTTAAAGAATGCGAGGATTACAAATACTTAGGAGTTACTATTAAATCTAATGGTAAATTTTCATTACACATAGATAAAGTGAAAGAAAAGCACAGAAGTCCTATTTTCTCTTTTATCTAAAAGCAGAGAATGGGGTGGTTTTCAACCCAGGCTATTTTGTATCTTTTCGATCATACTATTATGCCAATTATGACTTATGCATCAGAAGTCTGGGGAACATCCGATGTTGCAAAACTTGAACGACTGCATCTCTCTGCTTGTAAATATGCTTTAGGAGTAAAATCAAACACAAACACTGAAGCTGTTTATGCTGAGCTGGGTAGGATTTCTGTCAAGCAACATTTGCATGTAAATATTTTAAAATTTTATAATCGTCTTCTCCAGTTGGACAATAATCGTTATTCGTATTTAGCTGTTAGTATGTTAATTAAAGATGCTGATGCAGGTTTTCCAAATTGGGTCTCAGAAGCTCGTTCCCTTCAAACCCTTTATAATATCTTACCTTCAGATAAGCTGCCAATCATTAAGACTAAGGTCCGTGATCATTTTCAATCTTACGTAATGGATCAACTAAAGCAACATATAGCTGAAGATAGAAAGTTAAAACATACGCCCTCTTTAAAACAACATTTAAGTTTGAGACTTATCTTGATATCATTCCTAGTTTTAAAATTAGAAGTGAATTGTCGAAGCTACGTTTAAGTGCACATAACCTGAAAATTGAAACAGGAAGGTTTGGTGGTAAGAACAGATTACCCAGAGCAGAGAGGATCTGTGAATTTTGCAAAACATTAGGTGTTACTGTGTTAGAAGATGAACAACATTTTTTGCTAGCTTGTAAATTATTTTCTAATGAACGAGAAAGCCTGCTTAAGGTAGCAAAAGACTGCTGTCCATCGATTAATGAACTGAATGAAAGAAATTTGTTCGTTTGGTTAATGAGTCAAGAACACCCACAATGTTTAGTTGCGATAGCAAACTTTACAAGGCAATCTTGCAAAATAAGAGAACAATCTATTCAATCGCTTCACCCAAAGTAATAGATTAATTAAATGGAAAACAATAACTGAAATACAATATTCCATCGCCGTTTTGATTCACTTCCGCTTTTGCCACGCCTTCCTTACTTCTTTTTTATCTTTTTTATGATTATGTAAAGAGACAATTAGTTTTTCGTTTAATTAATTCGAGCACTCCTAGGTTAAATCATATTTTTGTAACTGTATTAGCTTAGTTTCTATTTTTGTATTAACACGTTGCTATTACCGCTGTAATTCTGTTAAAATTGTAAGTAGGTTAAGGGCCATCTCGGCCTAGAGACCTTGATTAAAAAAAAAAAAAAAAAAAAAAAAATAGCCTTGCCTTTTTGGCCAAAAATGGCCGATTTTTAGGGTTTTTATTTTGCCTATTTTATGGAATAAATAGCTTTATTATAGCCTTAGGAAACCCTAAAATGGTTTATTTAGCTCTTTGGATGATATTTTTGAAGATTTCGAGGAATTTAGAAACCCCCGATTTTGGCCGATTTTGGCGATTTTGCCTTAGTAAAGCCTTACCTTTTGGCCAAAAATGGCCGATTTTTAGGGTTTTTATTTTGCCATTTTATGAAATAAATAGCTTTATTATAGCCTTAGGAACCCCAAAATGGTTTATTTGGCTCTTTGGGTGATATTTTGAAGATTTTGAGGATTTAGAAACCCTCAATTTTGGCCGATTTTGGCGATTTTGCCTTAGTATAGCCTTACCTTTTTGGCAAAAATGGCCGATTTTTAGGGTTTTTATTTTGCCATTTTATGAAATAAATAGCTTTATTATAGCCTTAGGAACCCCAAAATGGTTTATTTGGCTCTTTGGGTGATATTTTGAAGATTTTGAGGATTTAGAAACCCTCAATTTTGGCCGATTTTGGCGATTTTGCCTTAGTATAGCCTTACCTTTTTGGCCAAAAATGGCCGATTTTTAGGGTTTTATTTTGCCATTTTATGAAATAAATAGCTTTATTATAGCCTTAGGAACCCCAAAATGGTTTATTTGGCTCTTTGGGTGATATTTTTGAAGATTTTGAGGATTTAGAAACCCTCAATTTTGGCCGATTTTGGCGATTTTGCCTTAGTATAGCCTTACCTTTTTGGCCAAAATGGCCGATTTTTAGGGTTTTTATTTTGCCATTTTATGAAATAAATAGCTTTATTATAGCCTTAGGAACCCCAAAATGGTTTATTTGGCTCTTTGGGTGATATTTTGAAGATTTTGAGGATTTAGAAACCCTCAATTTTGGCCGATTTTGGCGATTTTGCCTTAGTATAGCCTTACCTTTTTGGCCAAAAATGGCCGATTTTTAGGGTTTTATTTTGCCATTTTATGAAATAAATAGCTTTATTATAGCCTTAGGAACCCCAAAATGGTTTATTTGGCTCTTTGGGTGATATTTTGAAGATTTTGAGGATTTAGAAACCCTCAATTTTGGCCGATTTTTGGCGATTTTGCCATAGTGTAGCCTTGCCTTTCTGGCCAAAAATGGCCGATTTTTAGGGTTTTTATTTTGTCCATTTTATGGGATAAATAGCTTTATTATAGCCTTAGGAAACCCTAAAATGGTTTATTTAGCTCTTTGGATGATATTTTTGAAGATTTCGAGGAATTTAGAAACCCCCGATTTTGGCCGATTTTTGGCGATTTTGCCTTAGTAAAGCCTTGCCTTTTTGGCCAAAAATGGCCGATTTATAGGGTTTTTATTTTGCCCATTTTATGTGATAAATAGCTTTATTATAGCCTTAGGAAACCCTAAAATGGTTTATTTAGCTCTTTGGATGATATTTTTGAAGATTTCGAGGAATTTAGAAACCCCCGAGTTTGGCCGATTTTTGGCGATTTTGCCTTAGTATAGCCTTACCTTTTTGGCCAAAAATGGCCGATTTTTAGGGTTTTATTTTGCCATTTTATGAAATAAATAGCTTTATTATAGCCTTAGGAACCCCAAAATGGTTTATTTGGCTCTTTGGGTGATATTTTGAAGATTTTGAGGATTTAGAAACCCCCGACTTTGGCCGATTTTTGGCGATTTTGCCTTAGTAAAGCCTTGCCTTTTTGGTCAAAAATGACCGATTTTTAGGGTTTTTATTTTGTCCATTTTATGGGATAAATAGCTTTATTATAGCCTTAGGAAACCCTAAAATGCTTTATTTGGCTCTTTGGGTGATATTTTGAAGATTTTGAGGATTTAGAAACCCTCAATTTTGGCAGATTTTTAGCGATTTTGCCTTAGTAAAGCCTTGCCTTTTTGGCTAAAATGGCCGATTTACAGGGTTTTTATTTTGCCCATTTTATGGGATAAATAGCTTTATTATAGCCTTAGGAAACCCTAAAATGGTTTATTTAGCTCTTTGGATGATATTTTTGAAGATTTCGAGGAATTTAGAAACCCCCGATTTTGGCCGATTTTTGGCGATTTTGCCTTAGTAAAGCCTTGCCTTTTTGGCCAAAAATGGCCGATTTACAGGGTTTTTATTTTGCCCATTTTATGTGATAAATAGCTTTATTATAGCCTTAGGAAACCCTAAAATGGTTTATTTGGCTCTTTGGGTGATATTTTGAAGATTTTGAGGATTTAGAAACCCTCAATTTTGGCCGATTTTGGCGATTTTGCCTTAGTATAGCCTTACCTTTTTGGCCAAAATGGCCGATTTTTAGGGTTTTATTTTGCCATTTTATGAAATAAATAGCTTTATTATAGCCTTAGGAACCCCAAAATGGTTTATTTGGCTCTTTGGGTGATATTTTGAAGATTTTGAGGATTTAGAAACCCTCAATTTTGGCCGATTTTGGCGATTTTGCCTTAGTATAGCCTTACCTTTTTGGCCAAAAATGGCCGATTTTTAGGGTTTTTATTTTGCCATTTTATGAAATAAATAGCTTTATTATAGCCTTAGGAACCCCAAAATGGTTTATTTGGCTCTTTGGGTGATATTTTGAAGATTTTGAGGATTTAGAAACCCTCAATTTTGGCCGATTTTGGCGATTTTGCCTTAGTATAGCCTTACCTTTTTGGCCAAAAATGGCCGATTTTTAGGGTTTTTATTTTGCCATTTTATGAAATAAATAGCTTTATTATAGCCTTAGGAACCCCAAAATGGTTTATTTGGCTCTTTGGGTGATATTTTGAAGATTTTGAGGATTTAGAAACCCTCAATTTTGGCCGATTTTGGCGATTTTGCCTTAGTATAGCCTTACCTTTTTGGCCAAAAATGGCCGATTTTAGGGTTTTTATTTTGCCATTTTATGAAATAAATAGCTTTATTATAGCCTTAGGAACCCCAAAATGGTTTATTTGGCTCTTTGGGTGATATTTTGAAGATTTTGAGGATTTAGAAACCCTCAATTTTGGCCGATTTTTGGCGATTTTGCCTTAGTATAGCCTTACCTTTTTGGCCAAAAATGGCCGATTTTTAGGGTTTTATTTTGCCATTTTATGAAATAAATAGCTTTATTATAGCCTTAGGAACCCCAAAATGGTTTATTTGGCTCTTTGGGTGATATTTTTGATGATTTTGAGGGATTTAGAAACCCTAAATTTTGGCCGATTTTGGCGATTTTGCCTTAGTATAGCCTTACCTTTTTGGCCAAAAATGGCCGATTTTTAGGGTTTTTATTTTGCCATTTTATGAAATAAATAGCTTTATTATAGCCTTAGGAACCCCAAAATGGTTTATTTGGCTCTTTGGGTGATATTTTGAAGATTTTGAGGACTTTAGAAACCCTTAATTTTGGCCGATTTTTGGCGATTTTGCCTTAGTAAAGCCTTGCCTTTTTGGCCAAAAATGGCCGATTTTTAGGGTTTTTATTTTGCCCATTTTATGGGATAAATAGCTTTATTATAGCCTTAGGAAACCCTAAAATGGTTTATTTAGCTCTTTGGATGATATTTTTGAAGATTTCGAGGATTTAGCAACCCCCGATTTTGGCAGATTTTTAGCGATTTTGCCTTAGTAAAGCCTTGCCTTTTTGGCTAAAATGGCCGATTTTTAGGGTTTTTATTTTGCCATTTTATGAAATAAATAGCTTTATTATAGCCTTAGGAACCCCAAAATGGTTTATTTGGCTCTTTGGGTGATATTTTGAAGATTTTGAGGATTTAGAAACCCTCAATTTTGGCCGATTTTTGGCGATTTTGCCTTAGTATAGCCTTACCTTTTTGGCCAAAATGGCCGATTTTTAGGGTTTTTATTTTGCCATTTTATGAAATAAATAGCTTTATTATAGCCTTAGGAACCCCAAAATGGTTTATTTGGCTCTTTGGGTGATATTTTGAAGATTTTGAGGATTTAGAAACCCTCAATTTTGGCCGATTTTTGGCGATTTTGCCTTAGTATAGCCTTACCTTTTTGGCCAAAAATGGCCGATTTTTAGGGTTTTTATTTTGCCATTTTATGAAATAAATAGCTTTATTATAGCCTTAGGAACCCCAAAATGGTTTATTTGGCTCTTTGGGTGATATTTTGAAGATTTTGAGGATTTAGAAACCCTCAATTTTGGCCGATTTTTGGCGATTTTGCCTTAGTATAGCCTTACCTTTTTGGCCAAAAATGGCCGATTTTTAGGGTTTTTATTTTGCCATTTTATGAAATAAATAGCTTTATTATAGCCTTAGGAACCCCAAAATGGTTTATTTGGCTCTTTGGGTGATATTTTGAAGATTTTGAGGATTTAGAAACCCTCAATTTTGGCCGATTTTTGGCGATTTTGCCTTAGTATAGCCTTACCTTTTTGGCCAAAATGGCCGATTTTTAGGGTTTTATTTTGCCATTTTATGAAATAAATAGCTTTATTATAGCCTTAGGAACCCCAAAATGGTTTATTTGGCTCTTTGGGTGATATTTTGAAGATTTTGAGGATTTAGAAACCCTCAATTTTGGCCGATTTTTGGCGATTTTGCCTTAGTATAGCCTTACCTTTTTGGCCAAAAATGGCCGATTTTTAGGGTTTTAATTTTGCCATTTTTATGAAATAACTAGCTTTATTATAGCCTTAGGAACCCCCAAAATGGTTTATTTGGCTCTTTGGGTGATATTTTGAAGATTTTGAGGATTTAGAAACCCTCAATTTTGGCCGATTTTGGCGATTTTGCCTTAGTATAGCCTTACCTTTTTGGCCAAAAATGGCCGATTTTTAGGGTTTTTATTTTGCCGATTTTATTTTATGAAATAAATAGCTTTATTATAGCCTTAGGAACCCCCAAAATGGTTTATTTGGCTCTTTGGGTGATATTTTTGATGATTTTGAGGGATTTAGAAACCCTCAATTTTGGCCGATTTTTGGCGATTTTGCCTTAGTATAGCCTTACCTTTTTGGCCAAAAATGGCCGATTTTTAGGGTTTTATTTTGCCATTTTATGAAATAAATAGCTTTATTATAGCCTTAGGAACCCCAAAATGGTTTATTTGGCTCTTTGGGTGATATTTTGAAGATTTTGAGGATTTAGAAACCCTCAATTTTGGCCGATTTTTGGCGATTTTGCCTTAGTATAGCCTTACCTTTTTGGCCAAAAATGGCCGATTTTTAGGGTTTTTATTTTGCCATTTTATGAAATAAATAGCTTTATTATAGCCTTAGGAACCCCAAAATGGTTTATTTGGCTCTTTGGGTGATATTTTGAAGATTTTGAGGATTTAGAAACCCTCAATTTTGGCCGATTTTTGGCGATTTTGCCTTAGTATAGCCTTACCTTTTTGGCCAAAAATGGCCGATTTTTAGGGTTTTATTTTGCCATTTTATGAAATAAATAGCTTTATTATAGCCTTAGGAACCCCAAAATGGTTTATTTGGCTCTTTGGGTGATATTTTGAAGATTTTGAGGATTTAGAAACCCTCAATTTTGGCCGATTTTGGCGATTTTGCCTTAGTATAGCCTTACCTTTTTGGCCAAAATGGCCGATTTTTAGGGTTTTTATTTTGCCATTTTATGAAATAAATAGCTTTATTATAGCCTTAGGAACCCCAAATGGTTTATTTGGCTCTTTGGGTGATATTTTGAAGATTTTGAGGGATTTAGAAACCCTAAATTTTGGCCGATTTTTGGCGATTTTGCCTTAGTATAGCCTTACCTTTTTGGCCAAAAATGGCCGATTTTTAGGGTTTTTATTTTGCCAATTTTATGAAATAAATAGCTTTATTATAGCCTTAGGAACCCCAAAATGGTTTATTTGGCTCTTTGGGTGATATTTTGAAGATTTTGAGGATTTAGAAACCCTCAATTTTGGCCGATTTTTGGCGATTTTGCCTTAGTATAGCCTTACCTTTTTGGCCAAAATGGCCGATTTTTAGGGTTTTTTTTTGCCATTTTTATGAAATAAATAGCTTTATTATAGCCTTAGGAACCCCCAAAATGGTTTATTTGGCTCTTTGGGTGATATTTTTGATGATTTTGAGGGATTTAGAAACCCTCAATTTTGGCCGATTTTTGGCAATTTTGCCTTAGTATAGCCTTACCTTTTTAGCCAAAAATGGCTGATTTTTAGGGTTTTTATTTTGCCATTTTGATGAAATAGAAATATTTATAATAGCCTTAGGAACCCCCAAAATGGTTTATTTGGCTCCATGAGTGATATTTTTGAAGATTTTAAGGGATTTAGAAACCCTCAATTTTGGCCGATTTTGGCGATTTTGCCTTAGTATAGCCTTACCTTTTTGGCCAAAAATGGCCGATTTTAGGGTTTTTATTTTGCCATTTTATGAAATAAATAGCTTTATTATAGCCTTAGGAACCCCAAAATGGTTTATTTGGCTCTTTGGGTGATATTTTGAAGATTTTGAGGATTTAGAAACCCTCAATTTTGGCCGATTTTTGGCGATTTTGCCTTAGTATAGCCTTACCTTTTTGGCCAAAAATGGCCGATTTTTAGGGTTTTTATTTTGCCATTTTATGAAATAAATAGCTTTATTATAGCCTTAGGAACCCCAAAATGGTTTATTTGGCTCTTTGGGTGATATTTTGAAGATTTTGAGGATTTAGAAACCCTCAATTTTGGCCGATTTTTGGCGATTTTGCCTTAGTATAGCCTTACCTTTTTGGCCAAAATGGCCGATTTTTAGGGTTTTTATTTTGCCATTTTATGAAATAAATAGCTTTATTATAGCCTTAGGAACCCCAAAATGGTTTATTTGGCTCTTTGGGTGATATTTTGAAGATTTTGAGGATTTAGAAACCCTCAATTTTGGCCGATTTTTGGCGATTTTGCCTTAGTATAGCCTTACCTTTTTGGCCAAAATGGCCGATTTTTAGGGTTTTTATTTTGCCATTTTATGAAATAAATAGCTTTATTATAGCCTTAGGAACCCCAAAATGGTTTATTTGGCTCTTTGGGTGATATTTTGAAGATTTTGAGGATTTAGAAACCCTCAATTTTGGCCGATTTTTGGCGATTTTGCCTTAGTATAGCCTTACCTTTTTGGCCAAAAATGGCCGATTTTTAGGGTTTTTATTTTGCCATTTTATGAAATAAATAGCTTTATTATAGCCTTAGGAACCCCAAAATGGTTTATTTGGCTCTTTGGGTGATATTTTGAAGATTTTGAGGATTTAGAAACCCTAAATTTTGGCCGATTTTTGGCGATTTTGCCTTAGTATAGCCTTACCTTTTTGGCCAAAAATGGCCGATTTTTAGGGTTTTATTTTGCCATTTTATGAAATAAATAGCTTTATTATAGCCTTAGGAACCCCAAAATGGTTTATTTGGCTCTTTGGGTGATATTTTGAAGATTTTGAGGATTTAGAAACCCTAAATTTTGGCCGATTTTTGGCGATTTTGCCTTAGTATAGCCTTACCTTTTTGGCCAAAAATGGCCGATTTTTAGGGTTTTATTTTGCCATTTTATGAAATAAATAGCTTTATTATAGCCTTAGGAACCCCAAATTGGTTTATTTGGCTCTTTGGGTGATATTTTGAAGATTTTGAGGATTTAGAAACCCTCAATTTTGGCCGATTTTGGCGATTTTGCCTTAGTATAGCCTTACCTTTTTGGCCAAAAATGGCCGATTTTTAGGGTTTTATTTTGCCATTTTATGAAATAAATAGCTTTATTATAGCCTTAGGAACCCCAAAATGGTTTATTTGGCTCTTTGGGTGATATTTTGAAGATTTTGAGGATTTAGAAACCCTAAATTTTGGCCGATTTTTGGCGATTTTGCCTTAGTATAGCCTTACCTTTTTGGCCAAAATGGCCGATTTTTAGGGTTTTTATTTTGCCATTTTATGAAATAAATAGCTTTATTATAGCCTTAGGAACCCCAAATTGGTTTATTTGGCTCTTTGGGTGATATTTTGAAGATTTTGAGGATTTAGAAACCCTCAATTTTGGCCGATTTTTGGCGATTTTGCCTTAGTATAGCCTTACCTTTTTGGCCAAAAATGGCCGATTTTTAGGGTTTTTATTTTGCCATTTTATGAAATAAATAGCTTTATTATAGCCTTAGGAACCCCAAAATGGTTTATTTGGCTCTTTGGGTGATATTTTGAAGATTTTGAGGATTTAGAAACCCTCAATTTTGGCCGATTTTTGGCGATTTTGCCTTAGTATAGCCTTACCTTTTTGGCCAAAATGGCCGATTTTTAGGGTTTTTATTTTGCCATTTTTATGAAATAAATAGCTTTATTATAGCCTTAGGAACCCCCAAATTGGTTTATTTGGCTCTTTGGGTGATATTTTTGAAGATTTTGAGGGATTTAGAAACCCTAAATTTTGGCCGATTTTTGGCGATTTTGCCTTAGTATAGCCTTACCTTTTTGGCCAAAAATGGCCGATTTTTAGGGTTTTTATTTTGCCATTTCTATGAAATAAATAGCTTTATTATAGCCTTAGGAACCCCCAAATTGGTTTATTTGGCTCTTTGGGTGATATTTTTGAAGATTTTGAGGGATTTAGAAACCCTAAATTTTGGCCGATTTTTGGCGATTTTGCCTTAGTATAGCCTTACCTTTTTGGCCAAAATGGCCGATTTTAGGGTCTTTATTTTGCCATTTTTATGAACTAAATAGCTTTATTATAGCCTTAGGAACCCCAAAATGGTTTATTTGGCTCTTTGGGTGATATTTTTGAAGATTTTGAGGGATTTAGAAACCCTAAATTTTGGCCGATTTTTGGCGATTTTGCCTTAGTATAGCCTTACCTTTTTGGCCAAAAATGACCGATTTTTAGGGTTTTTATTTTGCCATTTCTATAAAATAAATAGCTTTATTATAACATTAGGAACCCCCAAAATGGTTTATTTGGCTCTTTGGGTGATATTCTTGATGATTTTGAGGGATTTAGAAATCATCAATTTTGGCCGATTTTTGGCGATTTTGCCTTAGTATAGCCTTACCTTTTTGGCCAAAAATGGCCGAATTTTAGGGTTTTTATTTTGCCATTTTTATGAAATAAATAGCTTTATTATAGCCTTAGGAACCCCAAAATGGTTTATTTGGCTCTTTGGGTGATATTTTGAAGATTTTGAGGATTTAGAAACCCTCAATTTTGGCCGATTTTTGGCGATTTTGCCTTAGTATAGCCTTACCTTTTTGGCCAAAAATGGCCGATTTTAGGGTTTTTATTTTGCCATTTTATGAAATAAATAGCTTTATTATAGCCTTAGGAACCCCCAAATGGTTTATTTGGCTCTTTGGGTGATATTTTGAAGATTTTGAGGATTTAGAAACCCTCAATTTTGGCCGATTTTTGGCGATTTTGCCTTAGTATAGCCTTACCTTTTTGGCCAAAAATGGCCGATTTTTAGGGTTTTTATTTTGCCATTTTTATGAAATAAATAGCTTTATTATAACCTTAGGAACCCCCAAATTGGTTTATTTGGCTCTTTGGGTGATATTTTTGAAGATTTTGAGGATTTAGAAACCCTAAATTTTGGCCGATTTTTGGCGATTTTGCCTTAGTATAGCCTTACCTTTTTGGCCAAAATGGCCGATTTTAGGGTTTTTATTTTGCCATTTTATGAAATAAATAGCTTTATTATAGCCTTAGGAACCCCAAAATGGTTTATTTGGCTCTTTGGGTGATATTTTGAAGATTTTGAGGATTTAGAAACCCTCAATTTTGGCCGATTTTTGGCGATTTTGCCTTAGTATAGCCTTACCTTTTTGGCCAAAATGGCCGATTTTTAGGGTTTTTATTTTGCCATTTTATGAAATAAATAGCTTTATTATAGCCTTAGAAACCCCAAAATGGTTTATTTGGCTCTTTGGGTGATATTTTGAAGATTTTGAGGATTTAGAAACCCTCAATTTTGGCCGATTTTTGGCGATTTTGCCTTAGTATAGCCTTACCTTTTTGGCCAAAAATGGCCGATTTTAGGGTTTTTATTTTGCCATTTTATGAAATAAATAGCTTTATTATAGCCTTAGGAACCCCAAATTGGTTTATTTGGCTCTTTGGGTGATATTTTTGAAGATTTTGAGGATTTAGAAACCCTCAATTTTGGCCCGATTTTTGGCGATTTTGCCTTAGTATAGCCTTACCTTTTTGGCCAAAAATGGCCGATTTTAGGTTTTTATTTTGCCATTTTATGAAATAAATAGCTTTATTATAGCCTTAGGAACCCCAAAATGGTTTATTTGGCTCTTTGGGTGATATTTTGAAGATTTTGAGGATTTAGAAACCCTCAATTTTGGCCGATTTTTGGCGATTTTGCCTTAGTATAGCCTTACCTTTTTGGCCAAAAATGGCCGATTTTTAGGGTTTTATTTTGCCATTTTATGAAATAAATAGCTTTATTATAGCCTTAGGAACCCCAAAATGGTTTATTTGGCTCTTTGGGTGATATTTTGAAGATTTTGAGGATTTAGAAACCCTCAATTTTGGCCGATTTTTGGCGATTTTGCCTTAGTATAGCCTTACCTTTTTGGCCAAAATGGCCGATTTTTAGGGTTTTTATTTTGCCATTTTATGAAATAAATAGCTTTATTATAGCCTTAGGAACCCCCAAAATGGTTTATTTGGCTCTTTGGGTGATATTTTGAAGATTTTGAGGATTTAGAAACCCTCAATTTTGGCCGATTTTTGGCGATTTTACCTTAGTAAAGCCTTGCCTTTTTGGTCAAAAATGACCGATTTTTAGGGTTTTTCTTTGCCCATTTTATGGGATAAATAGCTTTATTATAGCCTTAGGAAACCCTAAAATGGTTTATTTGGCTCTTTGGGTGATATTTTGAAGATTTTGAGGATTTAGAAACCCTCAATTTTGGCCGATTTTTGGCGATTTTGCCTTAGTATAGTTACCTTTTTTGGCCAAAAATGGCCGATTTTTAGGGTTTTATTTTGCCATTTTATGAAATAAATAGCTTTATTATAGCCTTAGGAACCCCAAATTGGTTTATTTGGCTCTTTGGGTGATATTTTGAAGATTTTGAGGATTTAGAAACCCTCAATTTTGGCCGATTTTTGGCGATTTTGCCTTAGTATAGCCTTACCTTTTTGGCCAAAAATGGCCGATTTTTAGGGTTTTTATTTTGCCATTTTATGAAATAAATAGCTTTATTATAGCCTTAGGAACCCCAAAATGGTTTATTTGGCTCTTTGGGTGATATTTTGAAGATTTTGAGGATTTAGAAACCCTCAATTTTGGCCGATTTTTGGCGATTTTGCCTTAGTATAGCCTTACCTTTTTGGCCAAAAATGGCCGATTTTAGGGTTTTTATTTTGCCATTTTATGAAATAAATAGCTTTATTATAGCCTTAGGAACCCCAAAATGGTTTATTTGGCTCTTTGGGTGATATTTTGAAGATTTTGAGGATTTAGAAACCCTCAATTTTGGCCGATTTTTGGCGATTTTGCCTTAGTATAGCCTTACCTTTTTGGCCAAAATGGCCGATTTTTAGGGTTTTATTTTGCCATTTTATGAAATAAATAGCTTTATTATAGCCTTAGGAACCCCCAAATTGGTTTATTTGGCTCTTTGGGTGATATTTTTGAAGATTTTGAGGGATTTAGAAACCCTCAATTTTGGCCGATTTTTGGCGATTTTGCCTTAGTATAGCCTTACCTTTTTGGCCAAAAATGGCCGATTTTTAGGGTTTTTATTTTGCCATTTTTATGAAATAAATAGCTTTATTATAGCCTTAGGAACCCCCAAAATGGTTTATTTGGCTCTTTGGGTGATATTTTTGAAGATTTTGAGGGATTTAGAAACCCTCAATTTTGGCCGATTTTTGGCGATTTTGCCTTAGTATAGCCTTACCTTTTTGGCCAAAAATGGCCGATTTTTAGGGTTTTTATTTTGCCATTTTATGAAATAAATAGCTTTACTATAGCCTTAGGAACCCCAAAATGGTTTATTTGGCTCTTTGGGTGATATTTTGAAGATTTTGAGGATTTAGAAACCCTCAATTTTGGCCGATTTTTGGCGATTTTGCCTTAGTATAGCCTTACCTTTTTGGCCAAAAATGGCCGATTTTTAGGGTTTTTATTTTGCCATTTTATGAAATAAATAGCTTTATTATAGCCTTAGGAACCCCCAAAATGGTTTATTTGGCTCTTTGGGTGATATTTTGAAGATTTTGAGGATTTAGAAACCCTCAATTTTGGCCGATTTTTGGCGATTTTGCCTTAGTATAGCCTTACCTTTTGGCCAAAAATGGCCGATTTTTAGGGTTTTTATTTTGCCATTTTATGAAATAAATAGCTTTATTATAGCCTTAGGAACCCCAAAATGGTTTATTTGGCTCTTTGGGTGATATTTTGAAGATTTTGAGGATTTAGAAACCCTCAATTTTGGCCGATTTTTGGCGATTTTGCCTTAGTATAGCCTTACCTTTTTGGCCAAAAATGGCCGATTTTTAGGGTTTTTATTTTGCCATTTTATGAAATAAATAGCTTTATTATAGCCTTAGGAACCCCCAAAATGGTTTATTTGGCTCTTTGGGTGATATTTTGAAGATTTTGAGGATTTAGAAACCCTCAATTTTGGCCGATTTTTGGCGATTTTGCCTTAGTATAGCCTTACCTTTTTGGCCAAAAATGGCCGATTTTTAGGGTTTTTATTTTGCCATTTTATGAAATAAATAGCTTTATTATAGCCTTAGGAACCCCAAAATGGTTTATTTGGCTCTTTGGGTGATATTTTGAAGATTTTGAGGATTTAGAAACCCTCAATTTTGGCCGATTTTTGGCGATTTTGCCTTAGTATAGCCTTACCTTTTTGGCCAAAATGGCCGATTTTTAGGGTTTTTATTTTGCCATTTTATGAAATAAATAGCTTTATTATAGCCTTAGGAACCCCAAAATGGTTTATTTGGCTCTTTGGGTGATATTTTGAAGATTTTGAGGATTTAGAAACCCTCAATTTTGGCCGATTTTTGGCGATTTTGCCTTAGTATAGCCTTACCTTTTTGGCCAAAAATGGCCGATTTTTAGGGTTTTTATTTTGCCATTTTATGAAATAAATAGCTTTATTATAGCCTTAGGAACCCCAAAATGGTTTATTTGGCTCTTTGGGTGATATTTTGAAGATTTTGAGGATTTAGAAACCCTCAATTTTGGCCGATTTTTGGCGATTTTGCCTTAGTATAGCCTTACCTTTTTGGCCAAAAATGGCCGATTTTTAGGGTTTTATTTTGCCATTTTATGAAATAAATAGCTTTATTATAGCCTTAGGAACCCCAAAATGGTTTATTTGGCTCTTTGGGTGATATTTTGAAGATTTTGAGGATTTAGAAACCCTCAATTTTGGCCGATTTTGGCGATTTTGCCTTAGTATAGCCTTACCTTTTTTGGCCAAAATGGCCGATTTTTAGGGTTTTTATTTTGCCATTTTATGAAATAAATAGCTTTATTATAGCCTTAGGAACCCCCAAAATGGTTTATTTGGCTCTTTGGGTGATATTTTGAAGATTTTGAGGATTTAGAAACCCTCAATTTTGGCCGATTTTTGGCGATTTTGCCTTAGTATAGCCTTACCTTTTTGGCCAAAATGGCCGATTTTTAGGGTTTTATTTTGCCATTTTATGAAATAAATAGCTTTATTATAGCCTTAGGAACCCCAAAATGGTTTATTTGGCTCTTTGGGTGATATTTTGAAGATTTTGAGGATTTAGAAACCCTCAATTTTGGCCGATTTTTGGCGATTTTGCCTTAGTATAGCCTTACCTTTTTGGCCAAAAATGGCCGATTTTTAGGGTTTTTATTTTGCCATTTTATGAAATAAATAGCTTTATTATAGCCTTAGGAACCCCAAAATGGTTTATTTGGCTCTTTGGGTGATATTTTGAAGATTTTGAGGATTTAGAAACCCTCAATTTTGGCCGATTTTGGCGATTTTGCCTTAGTATAGCCTTACCTTTTTGGCCAAAAATGGCCGATTTTTAGGGTTTTTATTTTGCCATTTTATGAAATAAATAGCTTTATTATAGCCTTAGGAACCCCAAAATGGTTTATTTGGCTCTTTGGGTGATATTTTGAAGATTTTGAGGATTTAGAAACCCTCAATTTTGGCCGATTTTTGGCGATTTTGCCTTAGTATAGCCTTACCTTTTTGGCCAAAAATGGCCGATTTTTAGGGTTTTTATTTTGCCATTTTATGAAATAAATAGCTTTATTATAGCCTTAGGAACCCCAAAATGGTTTATTTGGCTCTTTGGGTGATATTTTGAAGATTTTGAGGATTTAGAAACCCCCGAGTTTGGCCGATTTTTGGCGATTTTGCCTTAGTAAAGCCTTGCCTTTTTGGCCAAAAATGGCCGATTTTTAGGGTTTTTATTTTGCCCATTTTATGGGATAAATAGCTTTATTATAGCCTTAGGAAACCCTAAAATGGTTTATTTAGCTCTTTGGATGATATTTTTGAAGATTTCGAGGAATTTAGAAACCCCCGATTTTGGCCGATTTTTGGCGATTTTGCCTTAGTGTAGCCTTACCTTTTGGCCAAAATGGCCGATTTTTAGGGTTTTTATTTTGCCCATTCTATGGGATAAATAGCTTTATTATAGCCTTAGGAAACCCTAAAATGGTTTATTTGGCTCTTTGGGTGATATTTTTGATGATTTTGAGGGATTTAGAAACCCTAAATTTTGGCCGATTTTGGCGATTTTGCCTTAGTATAGCCTTACCTTTTTGGCCAAAAATGGCCGATTTTTAGGGTTTTTATTTTGCCATTTTTATGAAATAAATAGCTTTATTATAGCCTTAGGAACCCCCAAAATGGTTTATTTGGCTCTTTGGGTGATATTTTTGAAGATTTTGAGGGATTTAGAAACCCTCAATTTTGGCCGATTTTTGGCGATTTTGCCTTAGTATAGCCTTACCTTTTTCGCCAAAAATGGCAGATTTTAGGGTCTTTATTTTGCCATTTTTATGAAATAAATAGCTTTATTATAGCCTTAGGAACCCCAAAATGGTTTATTTGGCTCTTTGGGTGATATTTTTGAAGATTTTGAGGGATTTAGAAACCCTCAATTTTGGCCGATTTTTGGCGATTTTGCCTTAGTATAGCCTTACCTTTTGGCCAAAAATGGCCGATTTTTAGGGTTTTTATTTTGCCATTTTATGAAATAAATAGCTTTATTATAGCCTTAGGAACCCCCAAAATGGTTTATTTGGCTCTTTGGGTGATATTTTGAAGATTTTGAGGATTTAGAAACCCTCAATTTTGGCCGATTTTGGCGATTTTGCCTTAGTATAGCCTTACCTTTTTGGCCAAAAATGGCCGATTTTTAGGGTTTTTATTTTGCCATTTTATGAAATAAATAGCTTTATTATAGCCTTAGGAACCCCAAAATGGTTTATTTGGCTCTTTGGGTGATATTTTGAAGATTTTGAGGATTTAGAAACCCTCAATTTTGGCCGATTTTTGGCGATTTTGCCTTAGTATAGCCTTACCTTTTTGGCCAAAAATGGCCGATTTTTAGGGTTTTTATTTTGCCATTTTATGAAATAAATAGCTTTATTATAGCCTTAGGAACCCCAAAATGGTTTATTTGGCTCTTTGGGTGATATTTTTGAAGATTTTGAGGATTTAGAAACCCTCAATTTTGGCCGATTTTTGGCGATTTTGCCTTAGTATAGCCTTACCTTTTTGGCCAAAAATGGCCGATTTTTAGGGTTTTTATTTTGCCATTTTATGAAATAAATAGCTTTATTATAGCCTTAGGAACCCCCAAAATGGTTTATTTGGCTCTTTGGGTGATATTTTGAAGATTTTCTTTGGGGATTTAGAAACCCTCAATTTTGGCCGATTTTGGCGATTTTGCCTTAGTATAGCCTTACCTTTTGGCCAAAAATGGCCGATTTTTAGGGTTTTATTTTGCCATTTTATGAAATAAATAGCTTTATTATAGCCTTAGGAACCCCCAAAATGGTTTATTTGGCTCTTTGGGTGATATTTTTGAAGATTTTGAGGGATTTAGAAACCCTCAATTTTGGCCGATTTTTCGCGATTTTGCCTTAGTATAGCCTTACCTTTTGGCCAAAAATGGCCGATTTTCAGGGTTTTTATTTTGCCGATTTTATGGGATAAATAGCTTTATTATTGCCTTAGGAACCCTCAATATGGTTTATTTGGCTCTTTGGGTGATATTTTTGAAGATTTTGAGGGATTTAGAAACCCTCAATTTTGGCCGATTTTTGGCGATTTTGCCTTAGTATAGCCTTACCTTTTTAGCAAAAAATGGCCGATTTTTAGGGTTTTATTTTGCCATTTTATGGAATAAATAGCTTTATTATAGCCTTTGGAACCCCAAAATGGTTTATTTGGCTCTTTGGGTGATATTTTTGAAGATTTTGAGGGATTTAGAAACCCTCAATTTTGGCCGATTTTTGGCGATTTTGCCTTAGTATAGCCTTACCTTTTTGGCCAAAAATGGCCGATTTTCAGGGTTTTTATTTTGCCGATTTTATGGGATAAATAGCTTTATTATCGCCTTAGGAACCCTCAATATGGTTTACTTGGCTCTTTGGGTGATATTTTGAAGATTTTGAGGATTTAGAAACCCTCAATTTTGGCCGATTTTTGGCGATTTTGCCTTAGTATAGCCTTACCTTTTGGCCAAAATGGCCGATTTTTAGGGTTTTTATTTTGCCTATTTTATG
>JACTAT010000443.1:11289-22370 GCA_014526335.1 Chrysaora quinquecirrha | reverse complement strand
CGTTCATTGATTGAATGATTACTTTGATTTTATAATTGAAAATCTCTGATCAGTGATGAATTGACTATGTTACTGATTGAATGATTTGTTGATTTCTGATTGTTTTTTCTTACAGGAACAGAATATTCTGCCTGATTCTGAATGGGAAGAGTTTTGCTCTGCACTCAAAAGAGATTTACCATCAACATTTAGAATTACTGGAACCAGAAGGTAGGGGGTAGCTGTGTTTTCAAATTCCTTTGCTTCAACAAAATCTTTATCCAAAGAATCCTTATTTGAAAAATCCTTATTAAAAAACAAGAGGCTCAACATAGTCAAAAGACAAAAAAGGCAAAAAGGGAAAAGAGCATATGGCTGTATGACTTGGAGTGTTACTCAGCGATTTTATTGAGCTCTATAGCTCAGTTGAAACAGTGTTGGCTCTCTGGTGATGCAGCCCCGGCTCCGATCCCATTTATTGTGGTATGCTACTTGTGGAAAAATTTATTGAAAAAAGCATCTTACTTTTAGTCATGCAAAAGACTTGTTGGAAACTCTGAAGAGAAATCATGTGAAGGAACTTGAAGAAAGTACAGATTCAGAGGAGAAACCTTCTCTTACTCCTATAAAATGGTGAGTTTGCTACAAAAATCTCTTCCTCATATTACCATGTTAGGTTGATAGTCTAAGGTACTGAAGCGCATGCGGTCAGGCTCATATCACATGAGCACAAATTCATATTCAGTCTTATATAAATAATTTCACCAGCTGCCCCATTCTACAATGCCAGACGCATATGAAACGATGAAATATTTCCACCTTTCCTTGCAATTTAAAACTGTCTTTTTGCTAGGTATCCAGATGAACTAGCCTGGGAAACAAAAATGGCTAAAAGATTTATCAGAAAATCAGAACAACTCAAGCAGTTCCATAACTTCCTTGTGGATGAAAATAATTGTGTAAGATTTGTTAAATTAAAAGATACAACACTCTTATATAACTTTTCTTCCATATCTTATATACCTTTCTATTATATGTTATACATCTTATGTATTATATTCAGCATATGGATGGCAGTAGCAAGCAGGAAATGTCTTTGAACTAAGGCTATTTGGTCTGCCCCTCCTCCAAAGTATCAACCTCAGAAATAAACAGAAACAACAGAAAATATACAAGAATGCCCGAATATTCCCAGATATGACTTTAGTATGCCCAAAAAAGTTTATTGCAATTCTGAAGTTATGTACAATTCAAAAACTACCCAGGTATAGATCAAAGTGCTCCAATCAGATTAGCGAAGCTAAACTGATGCATTTCATTGTGACTGGTGCATTTCGATCCACTTGTGGCAATTATTTCTTTCAGTAAATTTTTTGTTTTTTTCTGATACTTTTTACCCTAGCGATTATTGTCAAATGAGCGAGTTTTCAGTAAATTCGACAATTTTTCCGCTTTTCATCACGATTTTGAAGCTTTGTACAACTGGAAGACTACTCTCTGTATATGTCTAAGAACCGTTGTCCCATAGACTTATCTGATTTGTTACAGGGTGCAGTCACAAGACAAGAAGCTGTTAGCATGATTCCACCATTATTCATGGATGTCAAACCTCATCATAAGGTGCACTAGCGTTTTTTTGCATTTCCCAGCAGTTGTGCTACTTTATTTGAATATTTTTCGTTGTTTACTGGTTTTATATGTTTCCCTTTGCTTTGGCTGGCCCCTTTAGGCCCCTGTGCAATTTAAGGCCATAGCCAAACAATCCAACATTGCTTGTCAAACATTTGAAATTTAATTGTCTAGGAGAATGTTGTACCGTTTTGCCAAGTTACAAATTCTGGTCAAACAATTTCGATTATGTCAAGCAAAAAATGTGTTTGAGCTTTTTCAAAAACGCTGCCCAACAAATTCTGCTTTTCAGTACTTATCAATTAATGTTTTATGAGTAGCCAAACTTTCAAAGACTGCCTAATAAGCAGGTCTGAAATTTGGCCAGGGCCTAAGGTGTTCTGCTTTTTATGCTTCTCAAACAATGCTGTATGACGAAGGCAAACTTTTAAACATTGCTTGATAAGCGAATTCCAAATTCCAAATTCTGGTCAAACAATTTCGATTATGTCAAGCAAAAAATGTGTTTGAGCTTTTTCAAAAACGCTGCCCAACAAATTCTGCTTTTCAGTACTTATCAATTAATGTTTTATGAGTAGCCAAACTTTCAAAGACTGCCTAATAAGCAGGTCTGAAATTTGGCCAGGGCCTAAGGTATTCTGCTTTTTATGCTTCTCAAACAATGCTGTATGACGAAGGCAAACTTTTAAACATTGCTTGATAAGCGAATTCCAAATGTTTAAGCCCTAGCTTAATGATCAAACATTGTTGGTCAAACACTGGGAATTTTCTCGTCAAACAAAATGTTCGACTGTTTGGCCACGTTGCAAAACATTTTATGTCAAACATTTCTTGCTTGAGACGAGCAGCAAATGTTTTTGAAGTTCTTGAAAGCAACGTTTTATCAGGTTCTACTGGACGAGTAATGTTTATGACGTGGCTAAACGGTAAACATTGCTTGTAAAACAAATTCCAAATGTTCGACAAATATTGTTTGGCGAGGGCCTAACGTTCACCACACGCATGTCAACCCAGCATGGATTAATATTGTTATAAATTTCAGGTCTTGGACATGTGTGCTGCACCGGGATCAAAGACTGCGCAGCTTATAGAAATGATGGATGATGGAAGTGAAAACGAATTACCAAGTAAGACAGTGATTTTTATTCATCAAGCTAAATGCTAATTTACTACTTTCTTAAACTCAGTTTGTCAAAGTCAGTGTTAACAACTATCTAAAGCCCCGGCTTAGCGTGCATTTTTTAACTGTTCTTGCGACGCGACACACCTGAAAATGTCGTGTTGTGAAAAGTCCTGAGTTGGCTACACGTGCGACAAAATTGCTGCAGCAGAAGTCTCGCGACAATCAGCTTGCGCGGTAAGAAGAATGGGTCCTAGAAAACTACAGAAAAACGCGCGAAAACAATGCAGTGTGTTGCGTCACTAGACTCTTTCCATAAGTCCCACTACTTCGCTCGATGTTGTTGTTGTTGTTTTCTACAATCGCTCTGTTGGAGTGACAAATCAAATAAGGGGAGCGTAAACTAGAGACTCGTGTAGTGAGTCTATTGCGTCACCAGTGCGAGAAAACCGGCTACACGATGCGACATCGTTGGCGACGAGCTAAACATGTCGCGAAAAGTTCAACCAAATCACACCACAGGAAGCCCAAACTGGAATGTTCCTTAAAATCGCGTACCGTTCGAATTTCGAAAAGTGGGCTGGTTAGGAGGTCCCGAGCATACCGAGAAAGATAAACAAGGCAAACCAAACATGGTTCAACCTGAAAATTTGTTATATTTCATGTTGAATATGAAATTAAAAAGTATCTAAGGGTTTCGCTTGATAAATATGTAACATTTTGATGTGTTTGTTTGCATGTTTCAAACATTAATTGACGCGACAAGAGGTAAAATAAAACAGTTACTGGTGATTCGTTCGAAAATAACTTGCGCTCCTTGTATATATATTAAATAGAATACAATAATCAACACTATAGCAATTCACTTCAATGCTCGTAATGTGACGCCAATACAATTCAATTAAATGATGTTTTACGAAACATTCAAGTATGGGCTTCCTGTGATCACCCCTGGCTTCTCGTCCGACTTTAAGTTTTTCTGGTCACGACCAACAATTTTTGAACATGTCCTGTCGCCATTTCAAGCAAATGTCGCATGAGTAGCTGCGGCTTAACTCGCTTTCTTTATCTTCAAGCTGGTGTTGTTATTGCCAACGATTCTGATAACAAAAGATGTTACATGCTTGTTCATCAAAGCAGAAGACTTCAGAGTTCATGCTGTATGGTCACTAATCACGATGCTAGTATATTTCCTTTCTTGGTCACCGTTAACGTATGTTTTTTCAAGTGCTTTATTAATGTTTTCATAATATTTGCATTGATTTATTGTTTGTTGTTGTGCTATTCCTTGGTTCCTTTCGTCTAGCATTATTTGCTATTATTTTGTCCTCCTCGTTATCTGACCTGCCTGCCATACTGTTTTATCTGCTGCTATAGGTTGCACTACCTTTGTTATTGTCCTTTCTTTCCCCCATCAACGGTAGCATCAGGCCCCAGGTCGAAGTCTCGTTAGTTATTTAGTTTACCTAGCGAATTGTGCTTAATATACCATTTAACCTTTACCTTAACCTAAGCTGCTCTATCCGCCTTATCGCTACTTAAGACTAGCACCTGCTGAGTCAGCTTAGACTCACTGTTTCTTTGTAGCATCATGCATTAGCTACGTGCTACTAACTTGAGTCACGTATTATATACGTTTCATAACAATTGCCTTCTTTTTCATTGACAGGAATCAACAGGCTTGAAAGAACCAATTCTTTTCGACAGAATTCTATGCGATGTTCCTTGCAGGTCAGATTTTTCATCATTATAACCAATATTTTTAGAATTGTTAGTTTTGTTAGCTTTGTAGCGGCCTAAGCAAGATAAGCTCTGCTTTTCTTGGGTCGTGTAGAGTACATTTTATTATTGTAAATTGTATTTCTACGGATAAAATGAATTGAATTGAATTGATTCCTTGTCTAACTAAATTCGAAACTATTTCATAAACCACTTACTAAAATACGTTAGTGAATACTTTCCTTACATTTTACACAAGCGCTCGTTGTTTCTTCTAGTGGTGATGGCACTCTTCGTAAAAACCCACAGATCTGGACAAGGTGGACTCCGCATCTTGGTGTTGGATTACACAGGTTTGCCTTTTTCATGCCTAAACGATTGAAAATAATCATGGTTGCGTTGAGCTCTTAAGAATATCTCAAAATTTGGTTATGCTTTGGTTGTTGATTCATCCTTTTGTTTTGTGAGGGTATATGAATATGATTAACTTGATTTGAAACCAAAAATCCTCCTGAAGAAATTTTCCTGCCCTTGCTACTCTGGAAGTAGATATAATCTGTATGATTCAGAAGAAGGCTCCACATAGCAGAAAACAAATCCAAATTAGATGAAAGCTTTGCACTGTTTGAATTTGAGAGTTACTCGACGATTTCGTTGGGCTCTTCAGCTCAGTGGAATTGTTGTTGGCTCTCTGATAATACAATCTATTGCTCGAGTCCCGTCAATCGTGGTGTGCCACTACTAGTATATATATTTTTGCCTTTTAAAACACATTTATTAACGTGAAAACAGAAGGTTTTAACGGCCATTTCAACGTCTTTTCAGGTTACAAATGAAGATTCTCGTACGAGGACTGGAAATGTTAGCTGAAGGTGGTCGGCTTGTGTACTCTACATGTGCGATGAATCCTCTTGAAGACGAGGCTGTTGTTGCCATGGCGCTCCAGATGTCACAGAGTGCTGTAGAACTTGTTGATGTTTCAAATGAAATTCCAGATTTGAAGAGATCCCCCGGTTTATTCACCTGGAAGGTAGGTTAAGTGTGCTTTATCAGGTCTTGATGAAGGGGGTGATAGGATATATGCTAGAGAACTCTCTACCATAGGCAAAGTGTTTGAATTAAACCGCCATTAGAAGATAACTTTTTCATGAAACCTGTTTTTGTGCAATGGGGTTGCAAGAGAAGTTTCAGGAGGGTGTACTAACTGATGCAAATTTCAGTTTCTTTTTTCTCTTTCCCTTAATGAATGTCGTGCTTAACTTTCTGCCAGTCATCAACATTTGAATCAAATTTTTCTTCTAAGGACATTCTTTTATATCCGAGAGCATAAGTCGATCTGAAAAAACGTCACTTTTCATTCACATTTTTGGTCATGGGAGCACGCTCAATATCCGCTTATATGCTCAATATTTTGTTTATGTTTAAAACACATCTGGATTTGTGCATATTTTTCACGAATGGCGAACACTGGGATATATTTTTCCACAAGTCGCATACCACAATAGATTGGATTCGAACCTGGAATGCATGACCAGAGAGCCAATTACGTTTCAACTGAGCTATAGGGTTCCATGAAATCGCCAGGTCTCTCTCCAAGTCATACAGCCAAAGGCTCTCCTCCCGTTTGACTTTTTCGTGTTTCGGCTTTGTTGAGCCTTCTTCAGCACCATACATATGTATAACATATTTGTAGTGAATGGCGAGCACAAGGGTAGATTTTTTCACATATGGCATACCACAATAGATGGAATTCGAACCTAAACTGCATGACCAGAGAGCCAACGACATTTCCACTGAGCTATAGAGCTCAGTAAAAACACCGACTAGCTATTCAAGTCATACAGCCCAACGCGCTCCTTGCGTTTGAATTATGTTTGTTTCAGCTATTTTGAGCCATATTTTGGTTTGAATTCAATCTATTGAGGGAAAATGAAGATTAATGCTTATTACTATAACTGTATCGCAGTGTACTAGTCTACGAAATTGAAAATTTCTCTTAGGTGTTCAACAAAGCAGGCAAGGAATTTAAATCGTACGAAGACGTCTTAAACGCCGAGGTAGACGAAGGATATAAAAAATCAATGTTTCCACCGAGTTTAGAGGAAGCAAAACGACTGAATCTACAACGTTGGTATGTGATATTTTCAATCTAAGTATGATATTCCAGGGAACTTTTTAATGTACTAAGTGGTTGGGCATTTGCCCAAGTAAGTCCTTCGTCCTGTCAAAGAACTGCACCATTTGTGCTGTAGGTGATTCCCGGGAGGGGGGTAGACATACTGGACGTGCTGCTCATATGGATGGGTTTTTCGACTGAAATTCTCTACACATTGGTCTTATTTTCTGCTCGATTCTGGTTGATGGGTTGGTATTTTAGGATTTTCTTACTAATAGGTCCCATAATGATTTACCGCAAAGTGGCTGCCAACCTTTCTACTGTGTTTTTTGCTTTCGAAATGATGAATTAGCAGCAACAACAGAGCTCGGTCACATTGATTGCAAAGAATCGCCGTCAGATTCGATTTTGCGAGACTTTTCGTGAATTCTATGTAGCACTGTAAAAGGGTTTTAAAATCAACCAAATTCATACACAAGGGCTTGAAATTTCCCGATTTTCATGCAAATGAGTCAGAAATCCTTGAAAATCCTATCATACAAATGGGTCCTTTTGTCAAAGTCCAGATTCACGTCTAATCATGGACACATTGAAGTATCCCCCCCCCCCCCGGGGGAGGTGATTAGGTCTGCGATCCAAATCCATGCTACGGAACAAAAATTAGCTACACAAGATGTGAAACCCATTCTCTCTGTGACTTGGGTGATTACGTAAAATGCCGGGCCAGTATCAAAAATTAATTAGACCTCTGAGGACGTAAAAACCCTCTGGCAGTGACCACCCTCATTGCAAGTGAAGAGGTCGGACCGGCGTTGATATCCCAAAATGATTGCTGAGTGAATGAGACCTCAGAATTAGCCACACCAGCCAGCAGTAGATATTTATTGTTGCTTGGTACTGGAAAACAATTATAAACTGTAAACTAAACTAATCAAGCAATCTGATAATTCTATATGATTGTATCTTATGATTTTCTTCCAGCGTTCGAGTTTATCCGCATCAACAAGACACTGGTGGCTTCTTCATTGCAGTGCTACAGAAAAAGGCTGTTTTGCCATGGCAGAGCACTGGCAAGGCATGGAGAATGGCGCATCGGAAACTGCTACCATGGGAGTTTCTTCAGAAGGTGAAGTGACGTGTTGCTTATTATTGTAGGTCACGTGTTGCTCACTCTGCTGTCCTTCGGAAGGGACGTTAAACTAGGGGTCCCATGCCTGTATTCAGCATGCATAATAGGCCTAAACTAGCTGAAAAAGCTAGAAATAACAGCCTACTCAAAAAAGAGTTTATTTTCTCACATAGACTTAAATTAATTCTGTTGGTCTTCCTGCTGTATTGCGCGAGCTGCTTGGTGTTCGAAACACAATCACCAGTCAAGCTTCACTTCTCTAATTGGTGCATTTCGCTCCGTATCTGGGTATATTCCGCGTTAGTCATCTGCCTATGTTTGTTTCTGACGTTTATACTCTGACGAGTGTCAAACTTAAAATCTATAAGTTCTTAGCATTCCCTCTAAAGTGCCTACAGTTCATCGCTTATGAGATCTTATGAGAAATTCAAAAATATAGACAATTTCTTTAAACGCGTAGATCCGTGGTCTTCATCAGTAACTAATTTATATAGATTTAGTTTAGCAGCTTCTGTCTTATGGTTATCTCTTTTATTATATTTCTAGAAGGGCGACCAACTTGCTACGGATTCTGGCAGCACAGAAAGCGAGAAAGCTGCAACTGAAACAGCGACACCTTCTGATATCGAGGCTAATCCAACAGAACAGAATACTTCGATTGACGAAGCCTTTCTTGGACAAGTAACTGCGGAAAAAAATCAGGGGTATGGGTTCATGATTGAGAGTCGTTTGAAATATGTTTAAAATAATCTACTCATTGGGCTTGGTTTCCCAAACCCATTCTTTTTTCGGTAGCCTTCTTTTTTTAGAACGCGTGTTTTTCGAAGCCATTCTTCTGAAAACGGCAGGTTTAGGAGCTCTCCAAGACCTTCTGCCATCAAAGCAGAAGGTTTCCGAGATTTCCGAGAGATTCTCGGTTTGAAGTTCGAATGAGACTCGGTTTGCCGAGTGGGTACGATTCCACGAATGGGTCTGGGGACGAGACAAGCAAGAATATTGGCGGGAAAGTTGACTCGGTTGGAACAAACTGGTCTCGAATTTCCAGAAGAATTCATTTTTTTCAAACCAGGGATTCTGTTTTCCAAAGCTTTTTGTTTTCGAAATTCAGAAGGTTTTGGAAGTTCAGAAGAACACGCCCAAAGGCTATTGGTTTAAACCTTATGTCTTTATCTTCCTTTTCCAGGGACGTTTGAAATATGTTTAGAATAATTATCTATAAAGCTGCTGTCTGTGAATTTGATGTTTTTTTTTCCTGTCAGAGATCTGCTGCCACCGTTGAAGAAGCGAAAACGGATGGGATTCCACGAAGATCCGTTTGTCTTTGTAGCAGAGGATGATCCCTTGATGAACACAATTTTGTGAGTTGGATTATTCACTAAAGAAACTTTTTACTACAATCTATTTAATAGAGAGGTGGGAAAAATAATTCGACAAGACAAGTTTCGAACTTGCGAGCTTGAAGTCCTTATTCTATTCTTTGACCTTTGCATAATCTATGCGTACACTTATGTACCAAGTGAATGCAAGGACACTTCTTTAGTCCCCCCCAACCACCTCCCCGCTTATTAAATTTTTATAAAAGTTAAATCCCCGTGTTTATTAAGACCCCCGGTTATTTGTCATCGAAGAGTAGTTTTGTTGGCTATGATAGCCCACATCCATGCACAGATAGAATTTGGCAATGTGAAAGATTTGACTGGGACTTGTGGAAGGCCTGTGGCCTTATGGCCAATTTAGTGGTCGGAATCCCGAGAAATTTGCTGGTCGGAACATTAATCATGCAAAAGGAAACGTGATCAATAATACTTGATAACGCCTCCAAGATGATTTATAGCAGTGTTTTTTCTTTTTTCCAGGAATTTTTACGGATTTCCAGCTTCATTCCCAAAGAAACAAATTCTTGTCAGAACCAATGAAGGAATAAAACGAAATATTTATTTTGTATCAAAGAGTGTTAAGGAGATTCTAGATCATAATGGCGATAATCTTAAGGTACGATTATTCAATTTATTCATAGAATATACCAGACTTCATATAATTATTCCTCGTTTGGATTACCACAGTTGAATGGATTCGAACCTGGACTGTATGACCAACGAGCCAGCGATTTTGCTTTGTGTTTTTGTGGCTATGTTAAGCCTTCTTTAATACCATCTGTATTTATATATTGTTCATGAGTGACAAATGCTAGGATAGTTTTTTCAACGAGTTGCATACCGCAATTGATGGGATTTGAATCTAGGCCTGCATGATCAAAAAGCTAGCGATGTTTCCACTGAGCTAAAGAGCTCAATGAAATAGTCAAATAACTCTCCAAGTCATACAACTTGAACGACTCATCTCGTTTGGCTTTTCTGTTTCAGCTATGTTGAGACTTCTTTAGTACCATATATTTAATGAAATATATTTCATGAGTCGCGAACACAGGATATATTTTTTCACAAGTGGCATACTACAGTTGATGGTATTTGGACGTGTACTACAAGGTCAGAAAGCCAACTACAATCCCAATGAGCCAAAGAGCCCTATAAAATCATCTCTTAACATTCAAACGCATACAGCTCAATGCTCTCCGCAGGTTTATAATATACACAATTTCCCGGATTTTCTCAAGAAAAACATGCCACTGCTCATGATTGAGATTCTACAACTTGATTCATTTTTTGATTGATTGATTGCTTGATTGATTGATTGCTGGATTGATTGATTGATTGATTGATCACTTGATTGATCGCTTTATTGATTGATTGCTTGATTGATTGATTGCTGGATTGATTGACTGATGGATTGATTGATTGATGGATTGATGGATTGCTTGATTGATTGATTGATCGCTTGATTGATGTATTGATTGCTTGATTGATTGATTGATTGATTGACTGAGATTGGAAATAAACTATGATGATTTAGTTTTGCTTCTTACTGAAGGAGAGGTTACAACCACAAGGCTCAGTGAAACTACAAAAGAACAACTTGAAAAATTAGATCTTGGTTGTGTTCTTTGGCATTACAAAGCATCTGAGAGGTAATAATTCGCAAAAGATTTGATTCGATTCGATTTGGCTCTCCACTTGGCTCAACTCCACTAAGGTTGACTTGACTCGGCCTAACTCGGCTTGGGTTGGCTTTCTTTGGCTTAACTTTGTATCACGTACATTGGCGTGTCCTTAATAGACTAGACAAGACTTTCCTCGACTTGACTTATCTAGACTTAACTTTTTCTGAATGAATTTGATAAGATTTGATGTTGCTTAACTTGATTGCTTAGTGACTTAGTGGACTTGACCTGATTCTGCTTGACATCTCTTGTGCTTTCAGCATTGTATGAAATGCTCTATTTTGTTCTTTCATTTTTCAGTAACACAGCAGAGTCAATGTTATCATCTGAC